>JAODAL010026623.1:0-56411 GCA_025379985.1 Phyllomedusa bahiana | reverse complement strand
TAATTTTTCCCAAACCTACAACCTTTCATTACTTCTTCCTGGTCCAGTTCTGAAGCTAACATGCCCCTTATAAAGGTTTAAGGTGTTGGGCAGGGGTCAGCTTGGACACTCTGACACTCTGGTATGAAGCCATGAATTCCCATACATGACAAACTATAATGCTCTCGTGTTATAACATTTTACTATTTTAGATAGCCTTAATATTTTTAACAATTTGTGTTACAGTAGCTCTTCTGTTGGAATGTTACAGACTGGCTAGCCTTTGCTCCCAATGGACATCAATAAGTATGGGAATCCACCATTGTGAGGAATATGACAAAATTCACGCTCACCCCTCCAGCTCTAGTAACTTCACCCAAAATTCACTCTCAGTTATTTAAGGATTCAGAACATCACCGAAGCTTCCCCACTGCTCAACACATGTCATTGAGGAAGCACCCAATTAAACAAAAGGCACATTCCCTCAATTTAGATGCAGGGCCTGTCAGGTCCCAATCCAGATAGGAAGCCGAACCAGCAGGAAGTCTGAGCCTCAAAAGGTTCCTCATTTCATTTCGTTAGCACCTTGGCCAGGGACAAGGAAAGCATCAAAGGAGTTTAGCAGACACTGGTGGCAAAGTTCCATAAGGAATTATGTAATAACCATTTCTCACAGGCACAACCCAGTTTCATATTTTTAAATATGAAGCGTCCCACGCGCATAGCTGTCACTTCTGCGTTTGAAGGAGCTACGGGCAGAGAGAAATGGGTAACTGGTACAAGGAACAGAGTAGCGATCCAGTGTTTGGGACCCAGTCATAGCTTGGACTCACCCGGATCTGATGGTACCAGGAGTACGAAGCTGCGGCATTGCCCTGTTGCGATATGGTTCGCTTCGTGTCCATATCTAGGAACCCCATGGCCCTAGAAGAGAGGAGAATATAGACCGTCCCAGGAGTGTTACAGGGTGTGACGTAGGATGTCCCAGTACAGTTAAATGTGAGAGCCCACCTGGACCTAGTGTTGTATCTATTGGACACAGTCCCTGCACCAGCATGCCAGGAGCATCCACACAGGACCAGTAGACCACATTCACCCACCCATGTGTGCTTAGCGCAAGGTCAAACTAAGATAAAGAGACACATCTTGCTGCCTCTTTGTCTGTACGCATATCTGTATTTGCACCTCTGACCAGTGTATGCATAGTTGTATCCCTATCTAGATGATAAAAAATTGCACATTAACTTGATACCTATTCACACCAGTATGCAGAAAAGCCACAGTATAATACATGGGAAGAATGCACAAATGCAAAAACACTGATAAAATAACACTCACACACCTTCAATACATAAGAGGGGTGGTTGCTGGTACTACAATTGCATATAGATAAGGCGATACGGAAGGGTGCCATAAATACAGATATGTGTGGTACACCATGCTGGCTTACAACATATTAGTGACACCCATACTATTAGATTAGGCGGGCTCCCCAGCACTTTCTGGGTGTCCAACACAAAATACAGACACCCTCCGCTCCCCAGTATTTTTGGGCAAATAAAAATGACATACTGGAAAAATATAAAATATGAGGTATTAGTTGATACAGTGGCCACGGTACGCAAGCTCGCAACCTGCGTCAAGGGTCTTCACTTCTTGTGAGTCCGTACACTAACAATTTACAGAAAAATCACAGAAAAAAATGGGACATTATTTACTTAAAAATACTACATAGGCCATATATACAGCTCAATGGCTGAACTAGACTGAACCCAGCAGGAGGCAACACTGGCCCCTATGCTACTTGGGAAAGATAAACAGGTGCAGCTAATTGCTGAGCAGTAGCTCACACACCCCAACACTATGGGAATATTTGATATTCTTCCAGTATGTCATTTTTATTTGCCCAAAAATACTGGGGAGCAGAGGGTGTCTGTATTTTGAGTTGGACACCCAGAAAGTGCTGGGCAGCCTGCCTAATCTAATAGTATGGGTGTCACTAATAGGTTGTAAGCCAGCATGGTGCACCACATGTATCTGTATTTATGGCACCCTTTTGTATCGCCTTATCTATATGCAATTGTAATACCAGCAACCACCTCCCTCATACATGGAGGGTATGTTAATGGGTGTCATATTGGTATTTTTGCATTTGTGCAATCTCCCTTGTATTATACTGTGGCTTTTCTGCATGCTGTTGAGAACAGATATTAAGTTAATGTACAGTTTTTTATCATCTAATTGTTCCCTTAGTGGTGGGGTGTGTGAGCTGCTGCTCAGCAATTAGCTGCACCTGTTTATCTTTCCCAAGGAGCAGAGGGGCCTGTGTTGCCTCCTACTGGGCTCAGTCTAGTTCAGCCATTGAGCTTTAAGCATGGCCTATGTAGTGTTTTTGAATAAATAATGTCCCATTTTTTTCTGTGATTTTTCAATGTAAAACACGCATCGGTGGTCAGATGAGTGATTCTAGATGCATGTTTTTCTGATGCGTCATTTTGATCCGTTCAAAGAATTGACATATCAATTCTTGATCTGTTTTACGCAGCAGACGCCCTATTTAAAACTATAGGGTGCGTTTCTGCTGCAGCAAAACCACATCCAAACATGCACCTGCGCACATTTTGAACACACCGTGTGAACATACCCTTATATGGACTTGCTTTATCTATATTGATTACCTGCCTAACTTTCTTTAATCTTTATTTTGTATTATGTTGGGTGACATTTTTGAAGAATTGGAACCAATTACCAGTTTTTCATAGTTATGTTTTCAACATACAATGGTCAACCCAAAACCAATTAATATTGTATGTCGAAGGACCACTGAACACCATTTTTTGTTTCAAACAAATTAGGGAACACTAAATGGGACAGTGCATAGTACTGCTAGCTGATAATTGCATAGATATGTATAACAAATAGTAAAACTGTTGGCCATGAGGAAAACATGCACAAATGTTGATGAGATGCGAATGCCTGCAATACAATCCTCATATCTACTGCATAATAACCGTCTTTCATATATAGATTGTAATATAATATAATTTTGATGCTGGGAGTCTTTGTTTTGGCTTTGATATAATTTCAGCAAGCAGAATTTTTGATGAACAATGTTTTATATTGCATATATTCTCCAACATTTCTAGGTCAGGTTGAGTAGTATGAAATTAGGAAATGTCTTATTGCTTGAGCTGTTTAAAAATCAACATCGGTGGAAAGGCTGAAATGCACCGTGTTATGGGAAGAGGCAGATGGCCTCAGCATGCTTTCATGCTTGGTCAGGTGTTATTAATCTATGACCACTGAAGCAGGTGGCTGTCAGATATGCTACACATTTTCACAAATTACCTAGAGCTCTTACACATGTAAAGATGAATACCTGGAAAAAGAACCTCAACCTTCAAACACACTTGGCTTATATAATTTGATGCTGGCAAGAACATAGTGCCCATCAAGAAGTCTCAGAATGCTTGTCTAACATTCAGTTATCTGTGCATCTCATATAGGGGTAGTGCAATAATTATTGTGACCGTTGTTATTATTATTGTTAGTGTGAAAAATCAGAGCCTCACTTGTTCCTTTTTTTGACCATTAATAGAAATAATAATTTCTTCCCCATACTGAGTAGCTTCCTTGCCTGTCTATAAAATATAACATGAATTTTATATTATAATTAATATTATAAGACATATTAATTATTATATTATTATTAAGTTGATGTCTTTGGTAATATTTCCGTCTACCAGAAATCGCAACATCTGAGGATAATGAATCTTGCTAAGCAATTAATAAGCAGTTGTCACTGTGGATCTGCATCACCATACGAAGGAAAATTTCAAAAGTTAAAACAAATGAAGTAAAACTCTGCTCCTATATTTCTGCCAGTGAATAGTTACAACTGATATGCAATCCTCTGTTTCTATTTAGGGTATGTTCACATGGCATTTTTGAATATGTTTTTGGATATGTTTTCGATCCGAAAGACATATTCATAAGCACTGCGTAAAACGCATCCAACTCACACCCAAAATGTGCTGCATGTTTGGACGTGTTTTTGCTGCAGCAGAAATGCACCCTGTAGTTTTAAAGGGAATGTATAGTCAAAAATTACTTATTGTTTAACTCACGTTTTTATGTTAAACACATTTTTTAGGAGTTTTTGTTTATTTATTTTTTTATTTTCCATATCACTTTCAATATTTTTTAATAATTCTAAAGTCTTGCAGTTTTTGCGTTGGCCACTAGGCCTAATAATATTCTGACACTTATTGTTCTGTAGAGAGAGATTTTCAGTAGCCTGGTTATTATCAGTAAAAGCAGGATTACACTGAAAGGTGACTCCAATGTGTACGAATAACACAGGATCCATCAGTCACAATAGGAGATAGTCATAGCTCCCCATCCCTGCATATTGACTTCTTCCTAGGTCACAGAGCATGACTAGAAAACTCTCCTATAGAGGTCAATGGGACTGAGTCAGTCTCAAGGCTCCTATGTACATGAAGTTGCTGTAAATTATTTCTCTGACTGCTGTTAAAGCAATGCAAGCAAAAATGCTGTCCCCACAATCATATATAGATGACTGAATTGAGAAATCTACAATTAGAGAATAAAGACGGCTAAGAAGAAAAGAATATGGATCAGGATCTTGATTAAATAAGTAAAAAAAAAAATTGGCAACAGATACATTTTAAATAGGGTGTCTGCTGCGTCAAACGGATCAAGAATTGACATGACAATTCTTTGAACGGATCCGAAAGACGCATCAAAAATATGCAATTAACCACGCACTGGCAATCAGACGTCTGAACGCCGATGCGTGTTTTAAATTGAAAGCAATGTAAAACACACTGCATATTGTTCGATGCGTGTTTGGGTCCGAACCAAACATGCATCTAAGAAACGCCAAATAAACATACCCTTAATTAATTTACTTTCTGAAATCTGATGCTTCATTACCTACTGTTGTAAATTATATTAATATTGATGCACTGCTTTAACATACTATGACTAGTGTTGAGCGATTACGTTGGCTCAGGGGCATCGCTAGGCAATTTTATCCGGGGCTCGTGCCCCGGATAAATTGCCTGCTGCCCCGAATGTCTCCTTCCCTGCCGGGCGCCGGTTCTCATTCACTATAGTAGAGCAGCGCCGCATTGTTGTTCTCTTTGAGAACTAACGATGCAGCACGAGCGCCAACTATATGTATTATTGGTTGCTCCAGACCTCTCAGCTGTACACCGCCGCCCGCCTGTTGCGCAGGGTCAGGAGGAAGGCAGTGTCATCCTTTGAGCTGCCGGCTGCTTCCTGCTCAGTGCACGGGGTCGGGATGAGAGCAGCTGCAGCGTAAGCTCTCATGCTGCTGGGGCTGTCTATAGAAGAGGAGGAGGAGCGAGGCTGCAGTACGACCTGGGTGCCGGTGAATGCATGCGCCTCCTCCTCAGTACATGCCCACCAGTGGCGTAGGTACAGGGGTCCCAGAGGGCCCCCTCACCACACAATTGGATTGCTGAAAGAGCCAGCGCTGCACAGTGGAGTGGCCGGGATAGGAGCCTTATAGCTCCACCACAAATGACAGGAGCCACGGCCTTGTGATGGCAGCACCGAAAGTTAGTTGCTGCACTCAACCTGGAGGGAGACAGAAGCTTCAGAGCAGTGCGTGATTGTGCCGGTAAGCTGCTCTCCTGGCGTTATCACTTGTTGATGTATTACTCTGAGGAGCAGGTCACAGTATAAATCAAAGCTTTAAATGCTCGAGTGCCCCGGCAGCTATAGGACATTTACAGGCAGGTAGATTCTAGTGACTGACGCTCCGGGCTCACTGCTTCTGTACATGAGAATACTGATCCTGTACCGATACAGTGCAGGGAGCTACAGTCACTAAATCACTGTTGTGTAACCATCACTAGATGCTGCTGCGTCAGTAATAACATGTTTAAATATAAAAGAAAATTAAAAATAGGAAAACACTTACCCTTAGGGCTCTGTTCACATGGAGTTTACACTCCGTTGTTACAAGCGCTTTTTGGATCCATCTTGGGGTCCGCTCTGTCGACCCCAAGGAGGATCTAACAATTAGCAGTCGAGACTATCATGACTGTTCTAGGCCGAACACGAAACGGCGTTCAACATGAAGGGATCGCCGCATGCGTGTTTCAAACGCGCAGAATAGCTCTGTCGTTGAAAAGAATTGCGCTGTTGTGTTCGCGCAGTTTTTTTTTTTAGGGACACAGACAGCAGTCGATAATATCACTGCTAATTGTTAGATCCGGCTTGGGGGACCGACAGTGCGGACCCCAAGACGGATCCTAAAAAATAAAAAAAACTCTATTTAGTAAAATATACTATATAGTGCACAAAAATTAGTAAAGGAATGATCACAAAGAAAAAATTGTGGCATACTTCGATGATGTGGTGAGGCAGTAATTGCGCTGCAATATGCCTGATGTATGGCCCGCAATTATGGTAAAATCACAGCTCTGAATGAGTGCCATGAATTTACAACATATGACCGGGAAGCTGAAGTGGAAGTATGCTCTATGATTTCACTTTAAGGGCGTGTTTCACACAGGCGTTTTGGATCCACTTTTTTTACGGATCCGGTTTTTGGCACTTGAAAAAGGCAATACGGGAAAGAGGATCCGGAAAACGCAGCAATTGGATTCTTTATTGGATCCGTTTTGAATGTCTTTTTCAGCTGCGTTTTATGCATCCGCTTTTCCGGATCCGTTTTCAGAAGCAAGGACAGAGGATACATTCTCATTTAATTTTTTTTTTCTCTCCTCTTTCTATCACTCTTTCTATTCTCTTCTCTCTCTCTCTCTGCTCTCTGTCTCTCTCTCTCTCCTCCTTTCAATGACTGTGAAATGACTGGGTCTGTCCCCCCAGGCTGCATTACCATCTCCACTTCGTCGCCGACGACTACATCTCCACTGTCACCGACGCCGGACTCCTCCTGCGCTCCCGCTACCGAAGATCACCTGCGATTCCGTCTGCACGGCCCAGACTCAACTGGGTGTGGTGGCTCATGACTTTCCGCTGCGGCCAGCTCACACCTCCGTCCCCCTGCGCTCCTGCTGACGCCGCATCACCTCCACGATTCCTCATGCGCGCCCGCTCCTGGCGAGCAGCTCACTGCGCTCAACGCATGGCCGCCGTCACTGCTCTCCGCTGCGCCACACACCTCTCAGCGATCCCCGTCAGCCTCCCAGTGTCGCTTTTTCGCATCCGCTTTAAGGATGCAAAGCGCAGCTGAAGCTGTTACGTACCGGATGTTGGAGTGCTTTGGTACAAGTGCTCAAGCGGGACTCCATTATCTCCTTTAGGCTTTCACTTGCGTAAACCGTAATAAGAATTGACATGTCAATCTTAAAGCGGATGCAAAAAAAGCAGTGAGAGAATCTCAAAAGCGCATCAGCTGATCTCCCGTTGTGGGAAAAAGCGATGCGACTTTTGAACTATTTCATCTCAAATGTTAATCACCGACTGCCAATTGTTTGATCACGTTTTGACGGTTACGTAAAAATCGGATCCGTTAAAACGGATCACAAAAAAAACGCCGTGTGAAAATGCCCCTTAGGCTAGCGTGTCTCACCACTGTGTATTTGCAGGGCAGTATATTACGCCCGCACAATTACACGTGGGGGCGGGTGCGGGGCGGCCGGCCACCTCGGACGGCCCATAGAAATTCATTACCAGTGGCGCGTGTTCGCCGCTAGTAATTCAACATAGTCACTTATCTCCACCCGCGGCGGATTTTGCCGGGAGCGAGGAGAGGAGACGTAATCCATAGTTCTCTATGATGAAATGTGGATTATGTGAATAACTTGGACGTTTTAAGCCCGTTAATTTGCGCTATCCGGAGGTAATTTCGGACTGAAATTTGTCCAAGTTTTAAGGTGTGAACATAGCCTTAGGATATGTCCACATTGGGCTTTTTCAATACATTAAAACATTATCCAAACACATACCCAAAGGTGTGGTGCGTGTTTGGATTACATTTTCTGGACGGCAACAATAGTTTTAAACAGGGTTTGTGATGATATAAAATGGATTAAGATAGAAAAGTACAGTCTTGTGATCAGACTTTGTTTAAAGAATCACAAAGACCTATGTAACAAACATAACATCTGAACAGTGATATATGTTTTACATTGCTTTCAATTTAAAATCACCTGTATATTGTGTAATACGTTTTGGGGTCCATTTTTGAAGTACGGAAAACATATTCCAAAACATCCCCACTTGTATATGTGTTTTTGTGTTATAATCCATATGTTAGATTCGCAAAATAATAAATATATAAGTAAAAACCCATACAGTAATTGCATTTTCTGGTAATCTCCCCACCCACAAAAAAAGTTTATTAAGTAATCAATACACTGATATGTACCCAATAATGGATAACAAAGAATCTGCCAATTTATCCTAGAAAACTATAAGCCTTAGACCCTTCAATCAAAAGAAAATATGTGATAGCTCCAAAAATAAATGTGACATAAAAAACTTCGTTCTTATTTGTTTTTTTAAAGCTTTTTTAAGAGGCAATTATGAGTAATGCAGTATTCACGTGAGGGAGATACATGTAAAAAAAGAGATGCGACCTGGGGATATATTAATGCAAAATCGGGCAGGTGATTCCCTTTATATCGGTTGGAGATATTTTGAAGGTTTGTCCTGTGATAGATACCTAATGGTACCAGCACTATGCTCTGAAGCTACACTCCACTTTCAGGTTCTCATTTCCAACACATAGGACTGGATCAGGCTCCAATGTTAAGTCAAGGGAGCACTGAAGCTTTACCGTGTGAGAGAGGGACAATATAAATAAGTGAAAATGAACGGATACCTGGGAAGTTCCAATAGTAACCTGTGGCCGGGCATCAATGTGGTATCACTTTATTCCCCACAGCCTAGCACCTAATTAAAATGTTTTTCTAGACAGACAACCCCTTTTATGTAGAAATTATTTTTTTGGGCATGCTAACATGCAGACATCTCGTCCTAATCAAGAACCTCGTTGTTAAAAAAGTGTGGTCATAAGCTGTGAAGTGAAGAACCCTATCTACAGGGAGTGGGCCAAGCTGAAGTTTTGCACCAGGGCCAATGAACCGTTAGCTACTCTTCTGGTGCCAGTGCAGAGCACAGCAGAGCTGCCAGCTGCATACTTAAGGTACAGTACTTGGGCAGGGACCAGCTCTGTGGTAAAGTGAATATTATGTAACATGAGTGCAGAAAGTTAACGGTCAGATGACTCTGTGGGTCACCTGGGACCCACAGACAGTTGACAGACTATAGTTATATTCATCCAGCATTATATAATCATGACCCACAGGGAGCTGCATGAATAGAACTACTAGACTGTAAGCTATGTGGAAGTCAGTGTGAACACACAGAGCTGTCCAGGGGCGTCGGCTAGGCAGTTTTTTCACTGGGCACATAGGCTGGATTAAAACTGACTGTGCTCACAGGCCACTGCCTTGGCTAGAGCGCCGACAGGGTTATTTAGATGTATGTGCCGTCCTCTGGGTCTGGCAGGATTATTTATTTGATCCTTAGGTAGTAATGGTTTGGTCTGTTTTGGTGGTGTTTTTTTTTTTTAGTAACAATCTTGCTCTGGGTCAATAATTTGTCAGGGCTGTTTTTTATTGTACTGTGACTGCTGAGGAGGATGGACGGGATCTATGTGGAATGTTGACTAGAAAATTAGTGACAGGAACAGAAGGTTTTTCCTCTATAAAAAAACACATTACTGCAGTTCACAATGATGCACTGTGAAAAAAATGCCGTTGCACCCAGCCTACTGGAGCAAAAACTAATACATAGGGACGAGCCCGGAAGTTTTTAGGTCCCCTAGCAAGCCCATGCGTTGGCTATCGACATAGGGCGATAGTCAGATATCGGCCACCATCGTTTAGGTTTTTCGATAGTCTGATAGTCGATTCATCTCCGATGACCATTAAAGTTATGGGTGAGCAACAACACCTTCAATTCTTAGTCGAAACAGGGCTGGAGAGTGGAGAACTGGAATTAACAGCAACAAACAGTCAAAGATGGTTACCTCTACATCTTAGGGCTACAAACTATTAGGTTTTAAAAGCACAGAAAATAAGTCACACACCATTTATATCCTGTCTGGTACACAGCATGGACATTATTAAAATGACATCAACCACAATTAAAAGTGCACAGAAGGCCAGTATATTTGAACCTTCATTTTACTTGAACTGGACATTGATATCCCTGTCCTGGAACGCAGAATGACCCTAAAATCTGGCATGGACCACAGATTAAAAAGTTGCCGGAAGAGTTAGTCTTTGAACCCACCATTTTAGTTGAACTGGCCATTGACATACCCTGTCCTGGACCGGCTAGCATGACCCTGATTACTGTCTGACCCACAGGATTGAAAAGTGCCGGAAAAAGGCTAGTATTTCACCCACAATTTTAGTTGAACTGGACATCGGACTAGGAACTGTCCTGGACCGCAGTATTGCCCATTAAACCTGTCTGACCCCAGATTAAAAAGTGACGGAAATAAAAAGGCCTGGTATTCTTCATCCACACACTTATTAGTTGAATGGACATTGACAAACCTGTCCTGGACCCGCTGCATGACCATTAAAACCTGTCTGACCCACAGATTAAAAGTGCCAGAAAAAGGAGTCATTAGAACCACCATTTTAGTTGAACTGGTCATTGATCAAACCCTGTCCTGTAACGCAAGCATGCGACCTTAAAACCTGTCGACCCACAGATAAGTGCCGGAAAAAGGAGTCTTTCAACCACCATTTTAGTTGGAAATGGACATTGACTTAACTGTCCTGGACAGCTGTATGACCAATTAAAACCTGTCTGGAACCCCCAGATTAAAAATAAGTGCCAGACAAAAGGAGTCTTTCAACCACCATTTTAGTTGAACTGGACAGTGAACGCTATACCTGTCCTGAGTGCCACTAGAATGAACTGGGGCCGGAGTTTACAGTGGGCGGTGCGGTTGAGACGCCAAGGGCTGGCCGGTCCGTCATATATTAACACGCAGGTTATAATGCCCTGATCACGCAGCAAACGAAAAACAGTCGTGCTGAAGCAGACGTGTGGAAGCGGAAGTGTTGAGAAAAGAAAACAAAAAAAAAAAAAAAAAAAAAAAAACATAAAAAAAAAAAAAAAGTAAAAAAAATATAAAAAATAAACAATAAAAAAAAAAAAAAAAAAATAAATAGAAAATTAAAAAAAAATAAATAAAAAAAAAAAAAAATAAAAAAAAAATAAAAAACAAAAAATAAATAAAAAAAAACTTACAGCCTTCCTCAGTCAAAGTACAAGACATGGGTAGTAAACACGCTTGACCCTACGTATGGGTGCGGTCCATTTGAGACGCAACATTGGAAATAATGGTGGTAACGCTTCCGGTTTACTACCCAGTGCACTTTTTCTTGAATGCTTTTTCTCATTTTAATACAACGTGCTGGAGGAGGAGGAAATGGTTCTTCCTGTAATTTGTTATCTGTCACTGTGCCTCCATACTCACATGTCCTCTGTATAACCTACATCATGGTCAAGTTTTCACTGGTACCTCCCTTGTACAATTCAGAGGATTTTTTTTAACTGCTATTTTGTACATGAATGTTTTTTATTAGTTTAATTCTAGAAATCAATTTTTTAAAATAGGATGGTATCCCAACCATGTACTTATGTTTTCTTTTTTTTAATTAGATTAAATGGTTGTATCAATACAGGGATTGATAGCTTTGTTAAAGATCTTGCAAAACAAGTATTTTGCAATTTGTGTCATTAAAAGGGTATAACTATTCCTGTTTCTGAAGCACCATCAACCCTTGAGCCTATCTTGTCAATTGGATGTAACAATTGTCGTTAGAAATAAAATATTGTTTTATTAATTGGTACTGTAGTATAGCTGCAGGGTAACAGCAAAATGCCCACCAAAATTCAAAACATGACCCATGAGACCAATTTGGACAATTGTGAAGAACAAATGTCTGTTAGGAAACAACAGTTTTTTTATAATAGGGACCTGTAGTATAGCTGCATGTCACAGCAAAAATGCCTCAAAATTCAAAGCATGACCCTTGAGCCACTTTTGACCAATTGTGGAAGAACAAAATGTCTATTATAATACAACATTTTTTATGAATAGGAACCTTTTGTATTGCTGCATTTCAACTAGAGCGATGACCAAAAAATTTTACAATATGACGTCTCTGCACTACATGTTAAAAAATTGTGAGAGGAGAAATGCCACTTAGAAGCCACATTTCGGTTCCAAAGGACCATAATTATTGCTGTATTCACAAGCAACATGACCCCAAAAAAATTATAAAATATGACTTCTCAGCCACTGTTAAAATTGTGCGGCAACATGACCCAAAACCTCATTGGACATTTGCGAAAAATTCATAACAGATGAAGTGAGTAAAATGCGAATAGGGTTTTGTATCAAATGAAACTTGGTGTCTTTTTACAGTCTCCTCACAGCAAAACCAGCAAAATGATAAAAACTGTTGGGAAAACTTGGAGAATAAAAATTGCCAGTAAGAAATGATCATTTTAAAAATGAGTTTTTCATAGAGGGACCATTTCTGGTTTGGAAAAGTATGTGAAGTAGACAAGCAACTCAATCACGGTGACCTCGGCAATTGGGGTACACAACATCATCAAGAGATCATGCCTTTGATTCATCTTGATGGAAAGTCAAACGTTCCTCATTATCTGTGGAACAGCCGGATGCGTTTGTTGTAATGACTCCTCCGGCTCGTGCTGGAAGGTCCGCTCAGATATGACGATGGGCTGATGGGCAGGACCAACAACCTCCTTATGGCGTGGCGGAGCCAGCTCGGGGTCATTCGTCCATTGTTGGTACCAGAAGCTATTGGGTACGGAATCACATTATCAAAAACATCGGTGTTGAGGACGAGATAGTCGTGCCACCATGATCTTAAGCTGGTCTCTGGGTGTTGTATGTGTTGCACATGACTTGCATGCGTTGGTTGGTGAGGTGGTAAATATATGATTGCCAAGAGGTCACCCTTAGCTTATGCCCAATTGCATGCTGCTTCTGCCGATACGGCTACTAGGCAAATCTACTGCTCGTCCACGTCGATGGTGTTGTTACAACGTGTCATTTGAAGAACGTGAAGCAGACGCAACAGATGTCTACAGTTGATCAATCAGCATAGTGTCTCATTATCTGCATTTACTCTCTATTTGGGTGGGTGGAAGGAATGTGCTGAGTTTTGTTTTGTACAAGGGATCTCACGTGAGGGTGGCCATACAGTTACTGTTGTTTCATTTTGATGGCCTTAATGCGAGGATAATGTTGGAGGAATGGGCGAGCATCCAAGCACTCAGGTTGTGAGGATGGAGCCTTGATTTCCCAAGCATCTGGGTCGACGGGCACTAGAAAAATGATCTTCCTCCATCTTCTCCTCCGCCTCAATATTAGGCCAAACCTCTTTTACAAAGGGCGCGAGGGCGTCCGGTAACAATCGGCGTCAGGAATAACCTCCTCCTCCGCGCCTCCGGCACAGCTTCAACCACAGCCCTGACTTGCCTGAGGATGATGCACCCTGAGAGCTGATGCACCCCACTTGCACTAGCTCTGGACCCCGAACCACTGCCTAATGATGACCGATGAAATTGTGAAAACTGTCGGCCTTGTGGATTTGATGGTGAGAAAGGCTACCGTAGTCCGCATCTGTGTCCGTCTCCTCCTCAGTCGTGGCGGGACCTGATGTTTCAGAGTAGTTCCATCGATCGTTCCAGAACTAAGATCACCACAATGCTCATGCTGAAAAGGGCATTGTCGCACACTGCACATTTTGGTGGCTTCTCAAAACTTTTTGGCACAAGGATGGTGCAGAGCTATCTTCAACTGCTTCACACTCTCGGTGGTTCAAACGAACTCAACTGAGGTTCACGCCAACAACGCTGCTTTGTCAGGCCATAACAGTAGAAGTCCTCCTGATAGTGTCCCTCCAACAACAGCGCGTAATGGCATTAGGACCGCTTGCTGCATCACACTTCAGCCACACACACCGACAACCCGGAGCCATGTGGAGGGTGGAATCAAGCGTGTTGACACTGTAAAACAATGAGACGGTTTTGACGGGCGACGGATAGCCCGTGAGTGACGCCGTGCAACGCTACCAAGACAGGAGGGGGCAAACAAGAAGCTCAGGGTGCGAATGGCGGAAGTGCGAAATCTCTAAGGACTCTTGACACACGCCCTTCCTCAGCAGGCACAACTAGTCCAGACCCGGGCGTCGATACGTTAGAAATTTCTACTACTCACTTCAAAACCACATGGACGACGAAGGTTCAAGTTCAATGACATGGCCAGGCAAGTGAGTGTGCTCCAGCTACCATTCTTAGGGGCGCGCCAGCAGATTTCGCCCTGTTATCGCACACCACTCTGCCTGGACACAAGGTTCTTGTCACCCCCCCCTCCCCCCCCCCCCCCCCCCCCCCCCCCCCCCCCCACCCCCCCCCCAACCCCCCCCCCCCCCCCCAGCCAGCGCTCCGGTCGCCGTAGTCGGTGAGCCGTCACACAGCTCCTGACTGTGTATGGATTGGGTTCTAAGACAGTTTAATTTCAACACCGGCCTGAGTTTCTCTGGGCACAGTGTGCCACCAGAGGACTTGGGGGAAATAAACCCTGCACCATCCCTGCGGTTTTAAAGGGGGGTTTTGGCCCCCGAGCCGGAAGCCCCGTCCCCCCCAGGGACATCCACCCAGCTCCCCCGGGGTGGAGCTGTCACAGAAAATTTGGGGCCCTTTCCCCCCTTTCCCCTTATGGGCCCTTGTGTCGGGGGTTTCAGAGGGAAATTTTCCCGGACACGATGAGAAAAACCCGCACTTGTAATTTTAGAGGGAAACGGGATGGCCAGGGGGGGGCATTTTCGGGCAATAAAATTCCCCTGCTCGGCATCGGTTTTTGGGGGCGGGGAAAGGGCCAGGACGTGGCGGAAAACCCATCTGTGCCCAACCAGAGGGAAAGGCAACTTTTCCAAAGGGGCCAAAACCTGGCAATGCCGACTTTTCAGGTTTTTGGGTTTGGGAGGGGTTTGGGGTTAAAGTGTTTCTTCTGCCCCCAAAAATCTGGAAGACAGAAGGTGGCTGTTTAAATGGCCGCTGTACGGTGTGCAAGTGTAAAAACTGGGGGGAAAGGGGAAAAGGGGGTTTGGTTTGGATGGGTTATGGGGGTTTCTGGGGGGTCCCGGGGTGACGGTGGAGGTGAAGCGGGGGTTGTTCCTGATCTTGACTTGAGAGAAGGGCAGTGAGGAACGCTGGGGGGTTTGGTGGAGGAGGAGGGGGCCCCGGGGACAGGGGGTGTGACAGTGGTTGGAGGCCCGGGGGCGGGCGGGCCCTTTTTTGGGCCCAAAAGGTGTTGCCCCCCATTTCAACTCATGCTTTCCCCTGCATGTTTAAAAATTGTTGGTGGGGGTTTAAACCCCCTAAGGGTTTTCTTCCTCTACTTATGCGTTTCCGGAAAAGGGGGGTTAAGGGCATCGCGGGGTTGGAATCAGGGTTGGCAAAAAAAGGGCCCAGACTGAGGGGTCCTGGCCCTTTTTTGACGGCGAAAAGCGGGGAGCGGGGGTTTGCGGGGCCCTTTTTGGGGGGCTGGGGGGGAAAATTTTATCAGCGGACTTCTGGGGACCGCCCTCTCCTTTTGAGGAGAAACCCGTACGGGAAAATACCCCATCGTTTTTCCTCCTCTTTTTCCCAGTAAAGGGGAAGGGGGCCCGGGAACTTCGGCCAAGCCAAAAATTTTCGGGGGGCTGGAAAAAGTTCCCACGTTGGATCCGCAATGTCGTCATCATCATCATTAACAAAAGGTGACTTCGTCGTCCCGACTTCTGCTCCAGGGAAATGGGGGCTACAAGCAAAAGGGCTGCAAGGCGTTTCCGGGGCCGCCGGGGGTTTTTTTCCGATTGACCGGTTCCCCATCCCTCCTGATGGCATCGTAAGGGCGTCAGAAAGAGAAAATCATCCTTTTTGGCCCCTTGATCTTTTAAAAGCCCTTTTGACCCCAAACCCCATTTTGTCATCAAAGAGGGGCCTTTTAGAAAATGGAAATTTTCCACAGTGGTGGGTACACGAGTTGGGAATTTTGGGGGTGCTTTATGGGTTTGGCGGATGCTGGGGATGCTGGGGGGACGACATTTGTGGCCGTGAAGGGAGGAAAAGAGGAGGTAAGACTGCTGGATGCCCGGTTGCTTTAAACACTGAAGGACAAAATTGGGGACGTGTTCGTTTTTCTGAGATTCACAGGGCCCCGGGCCCAGCGATGACAGGCCTGACTTTTGGGCCCGCAAAACGGTGACCGCTGGGGAAAGAGTTTCTGTGCCCCGAATGGAAGGGGCCCCTTCTCTCGTACCTTTTTTAAAAAAACCTCCGTCCCCCACTCCCCCCTTTGCTTTGTTTTCCCCTGGGAATTTTGCTCCCAAAAATTTTAGGGAAAAATACAAAATTTTAGAAGGTATGGAAGAGTTTTGGAAAAACTCTTATTAAAGACGGAAAATCAAGTATTCTCAAAACCTCAAATCAAAACAAAAATTTTGGATTCAAATTTAAAAATGCCAAAATAGTTTTTCAACAAAGCTGGCCTGCTCCAAAAATGGAAAAAAAAAGTATTGAAATGGGATTCAGATTAAAAAAAAAGGTTTTTTTTGGCCCTTTTTAAATTTACCTGTGGTGACTACAAAAAATTTCTGCATTCACATTTAAGTGCAAAGGGGCCTCAATGAACAAAGTGTAGTGGGGCCCCCAAAATCAAAAAAACCCCCCCCCCCCCCCCCCCCCCTATCTGTAATTTTATTCGGTTTAAAAAAAGGTTTTTTTTGGGCCCTATCATAAACCCGGGGGTAACTACCCCAATTGCTGGATTTAAATTTAACTTGGGAAAAGGGGGCTCTATCAACAAATTTTGGACTGGGCAAAAATGCAAAAAAACAGTTTTGTTAAAGGATTCGGATAATAAAAAGGGATTTTTTTGGGACCTACTTTCCCCTGTTTGGGGGACTAAAAAAGGGAAATATTCCACATTTAAGTGCAAGGGTCCCAAAGAACAAAGGGGTGTATTTCGCCAAGTGAAAAAAACCCCCGTATCGAAATGTATTCGGATAATAAAAGGGATTTTTTGGGGAACCCATCAACCCGTTTTGACTTGCTGTTGGGTTTAATTTTTAAATTCAAGGTGGATATTTTTTTTCAAAAAGGGGGGAAAAAGGGGAAAAAATTTAAAATGAAACACCTATCTGAAAAGTATACGATTAAAAAAAGTGGAGTTTTGCCCCCTAACCAAAAAGACCTGCATTTCTAGGGAAAAAATAAAAAATTTTATCCTATAAAATTAGGCTGGGCCCCAAATCCAGGAAAAATTTAAATAGAAAAATGTTAAATAAAAACTATTGGGAATGCTCTAACTAAAATCTTGGTGAACTTTATCCGTATTCTTTTAGGGGCTTGTCTGTGTTCCCCCGCGGGGGCGCCCCCCCCCCCCCCCCATGTCCCCCCCCCCAGGGGGCTTTTACAGGGTAGATGCTCCTTTAAATTCTTACCTAACAAATAAAAAACTTTCCCAAACTCTAATCTAAACCCAAAAATTGGGAAAGCTCACAGTAAAAGTAGAGGGTTTTTCTGTGGGAAAAAAAATTAATAAATTTTGTGAGCGGGTTTTGGGCAAAGCAGAGGCCAAATCCTTTGTTGAAACGCTGAGAGGGAAATGACGGCTGAACAGGAAACGCTGTTCTATGTTAAAAAGATTGTCATTTGATTTTTCCCGCCCAAACACAAAACCCCCCACATCCCAGTTTATGACGTCGCACACACACTTTAACCCCCTCTATTTGGGAAACTGATTTGCTGGCCCCCAAAAAATTACAGGAAGCGCCCAAAATTTGGGGGTTTTTAATGTTTATGGGACAGATTTTAACCTAAAATTAAACGCCCTTTATCTAAAAAATCTGTTTAAACCCTAAAAAAAAATTTGGGGCCGATTTCAACTTTGTCGATAAATAATTTGCTCAACATTTAAATATGACCTTACATCCTTTCAACATTTTTTTTTGGGTCCCGCAATGAAAAATATTTTCCAAAAATATTTAAATTCCTTTTGGGGTATCAAAATATTGCATTTGTTTGCTCATTTCTGTACACACTATCTTCAATAGTAAGCTTAGACGTACGCCAGTTTTCCCTTTTTGGCTAGGTTCACTTGCCTTTTTTTACACACATTTTGATGCATTCCGATGCCACCTTATGCATGTAAAGAACTGCATATAATGTATCCCTTTGCCTTGAATGATACATCACATTATGTAAAGAAATGCACCATGTGCCTAAATGATGAATGTTGTTACATGCCATGTGAAAAATTGGATTGCAGGTCAATGCTGTACTCATTTTCTGAGTGTACGGTATTCAGTGAGGAAAATGTGTCAGGAAATGGGATGTGGAATAGCCTTACCACATGGGCATGTTCCAAGTTCTTAAAATTTGGAGAAATCACTTTCAAGAAAGAAGGTAAAAGATTGCCCCTTTAATTTGGCTATTTTCTACTGTCTTTTGTGCTTTTGGTCTTGGGTTCGTGCAACTGCTTTTGCCCATCCGTCAAAATTTTTCATTAAAACTTATGACAAGTGCACTGTTTGGAGCGGGGCATCGACATTCCTTTTTTTTTCATTTTTTACTAGCTTTTCCAAACACACATCTAAAAATGTATGTTCACACGGACTCAACACGCTGTGTGCACATACCCTAAGGCTGGGTTTATACTAAGTTTTCAATGCATTTTCTGCTTTACTGTTTGTAAGTCAAAACCAGGTGTGGACGCTTCACGGAAAAAGTATAATGTAAAGGATTATACTAATTATGTGTTGTGGATTCGTTCCTGTTTTGGTTTACAAATATTGCTGCTAAATATGTGTAAAAAAACATTGTGTCCAGCATAAGGCTCTGTTCACAAAATTTATTTTTTTGCAGTGAAATAAACGCTTATGTCACAGAAGAAATGCATGTTTGTAAGCACCTGATATGTCTTTTGGTACTTCTTTTTATGCCTTTTTCTCAGTACAGAGAACTTTATAGTATTTGAACTGCTTTTTGCCACATTTATACACAATAAAAGCTCTATTTTTTTGTGCAGCGTGGAATGCAGCAAATCACACACAAAAAAGCCACAGTTGTGTACCTGATGTGCGCTTATTCCTATTTAATTCGATGGGTCCCAAATGCAACTTTTTTACATTAATTTTGATGCGTAATTGCAAAATAAATGAGAATGGTGCACGTACAATGGTGCACGTAAAAAAGATGTCGTGTGAGCCGTAAGGGTGGTTTCACCACACCGGGAAAATGGAAAGGCTATTTTCCCCAGGCTTAATTGCGGGACGAAATTTACCCCCCCGCAATTACGCGTGTGGACGGGGGCGGGGGGGAGGGGGGGGGGGGAGAAAGCAGGGGGCCGGCACTTCCCCGGCCATAGACTATCACGCTAGGGGCCCTTACCCCGCTAAAAAGTAAAAGTAATTTCCCCCCCCTTGGGGGGGGGGTTTTTTTCTATGAAACTGTGAATTCCCGTAATGAATGGGCCGTTTTCGGCCCGTAATTGGCGCACTTCGGCGCGTAATTACGGACCGAAATACGGCCCATTTTAAGCCATGTGAACATGCCTTAAGTCTTTCCATCTTTGCTGCATCCACTCCTGGCTTTGGCTGCAAATACTGCATGTGAAACCACTGATAAATCTGCTTCAAAATGCTTGATCCGTCCTCCGGGGCTGGACACTGATTTTTGCAAAGTACTTTGGGCCAATAGATCCTATTTTTCCTAAAGAAAACTGTCTCACCAAAGTGTCCTTTCCCCTCTCAATTCCCTTACTGTATATACAAACTATACCAAACAAATTCTTCCCAGTTCCAAGCATATGGGCACATCTCCTTACCAATCACAGCAGAAAGTTTAAAACAAGCAACGTGCAGAGGATTATCCCAGGCTATTGTATTAGAAGTAAGCAAAGCAGATTCGAACTTTATATTCAAACTTAATGAATGCATCTAAACTCCGTTTAATTATAGATTAAAATACTTAATTCTTATTAAAACATTTTCTGTAAAAACCGTATAAGCCTCAGACTCCTGAGATGTCAAGCCCAAGATGATTCACATAACTGGCAGTAAAGATTAGTAAACCATTTCACAGAAAATCCATACAATGTTTAATTATATTTACCGTTAATAACAGCCAATATTGTTAGGTCATTGTTCTTCTAGAATTACTGGAGACATCTCCTCTAAGATTTTTTTCATTCACACTGTGAACAGTGGAAGAAATTCAGACACTGGCTCCTGTGGAATAGGTAGAAATGTAAATTGCATGAGCTCTTCAATTTACTGTCTGATTCATAAAGGCAAAAGGGGGTAAATTAGTTTGTTGCACTTCTAGTTCTAAATTCACTTGGTTCAATGCAAACTGCAATGTCTCCTGGAGAAAGGTAGAAGGCCAAGTTGATAAAATAGGCTGATGGAATACTTTGTACATAGCAATATTTATAGTGTGCACTAGTCCTCTGTCAACAGCTCTATCAGATTTGACAGGAAGAACAGCATTGAACACAGCAAGCAAAATAATGGAAATCGCAATAGGGTTCTTCTGGTACTGTTTGTAACTATTGTAGAGAGGAAACCAAGTGTGAACACAGCTTTAACCATACATCACAGTCCAAAACTGAACATAGGTCTTTATATTCACTAACCAAGACCTGAATATTCACTAACCATAGTCTGATTAGACAGTACAACAGGGCCTCAAGCACACAAAATAAGTGTAGCTGTGTGTCATCTCATGGTTTCTCTATTCAATGCTCAGTTACTTACATATTCCCCTCTAGAATTCGACATATAATGAAAAATGGCAGGTCTCCATAAAAATCTATTAGTTTTGTACTCTTTGCATTATCCCTATAATTTTATGTTTTTATAGGATGAACAATATTTTTTATCACTGGTTTTAGAATATTTTTCAAATAACTATTCCTTGTCAATTTTCTTGACCAATAATCGCTGGAAGGTCAGATTCGTCAACCATGGGAAAGTGAAATGTAAATGTGGCGTTTATCACTGTCTACTTGGACATTCAATATGTATTTTTTTAGGCCAGCACTAACTTTTATTTACATCTACCACATACTTGTGTAGGAGACCTCCAGCTCCCCAGTGAGAGTTGGTGAACCTTCCAAAGTCACAGGCTGCAGAGCTCTGTTAAGGGGGGTTACGAAAGAGGGGTGGCTTTAGAACGAAAGCCCCGGGGGCTTCCCCTTGGGGGGAGTTTGTACAATGTCAAGTTTCAGCAGGTATTTAGCAGACTGGGCGCGTGCGTGCGAAAATGATGTCAATGGGGCCGGGAAACTGTCGACGTGCTTCCAAAAAATCCGGGATTACAGCGCAAAACACCCTTGGAAAAAATACCCTAAAAAACAATGTGGCACAATTGCAACAAAACAGAAGTATCATTTAACTCCAGAGATCCCAATGAATTATATAATATCCAACATTTTAAATTTCCAAGTTAGTGAATGTTCCTTTTTGGGAAAAATTTCTGTGTCTGAAAATGTGTTCTATATATCTGAATTGCAGCAGCCATAGATTTTACGACCATTAAAAAATTTTTGAAATGCTAGGAAAGTCTAGAAACAATTCTTTCCTTTTGTGAACTTCATTGGGCGAATGTTGAATTCTGGGGGTGATAGCCAGTTCTAAATTTCTTTAAGTTTTGGTAGATGAATGTATGGGAGGAGAAGTTGAACATGTTCTTTTTAAAGTTTGAATGCAGGTGCAGTCTAGTGCCAATACGACAACTCAGGCTCAGGCAGACTACCTTTAACTTGGTCTGACTGCCCTAACTGTTCTGTGGCAAAGTTTTGGTGTCAAAGAAAAACAAATGTGTCTACTTCTGCTAATTTGGTACAACACGCCCCCGAAACGCCCCAAAGCTTTGGCACACTAAAAAGTGGTCTACTACAGCTTTTTAGGGGGAATTCTGGGGCAGCCCCGTTCATTCATGTCGCCCTTAGATTTCATGAACAACGTAAGAAAATGAATTTTATCTTAAAATCTACACTGGATTACAGTTAGAGATGGGCGAATTTATTTCTAACAAGTGGGGTTCGTTTAGAATTTCAGGAAAATTTGGTTCGGAACGAATTTGAACTTTTGGGGGACTTGCGTGAACGAAGTGTGCTTTTGATTGTAAATGGCTGCGAGCACTGCGTTACATGGGGGAAAAAACTTGGGAGGAAGCCTGCATGACATGTGCAGAGATGAACCAAAACAGGACCGGCGGGAAATTTTGTGACGTCACCGCAATTTAAGTCGGGGGATGTGGGGCTCATTTCTGCTCTATTACTGATAGGGGAAAGGGGCTGCCGCGGCTGTTATGATGTGGACTAAAGAACTCATTTTTTACAGCGATTTTTGGGGGGGTGTCACAACTTTCTCAAGGGAAAATGTTCTCTTAATTTTTAAAAAAATTTCGATTTTGTGGGGTATTGGGATTAAGCCAGTGGTTTTCCCTCAGTATAAATTTTAAGCATCGTAAACGCAAAATTAAAATCCAAGGGGGACAAGCCTGTTTTCCGTTGTATTATTTAAAGAAACAGCGTTTTTACAAACAAAACCAATTCATTTTGGCGCCAAAAATTCTTTTGGGAAAATCCAGGGGTTATTAAGCGTTTTTTCGCGTTTGGTGCTAAAAAAAGTCTTTTTTACAAGAATTTAATTTACAAGCTCTTTTTGTTGTGTAGCGTAAAATAACGCCATTTTTACAGCTAAAAAGCTGGTATTTTGGGGGTTGCAAAATCTTTGCGAATTAAGCGTTGTTCTGCTGTTGTGGAGACTAAAAGAAACCGTCTTTTTCACCGCCAAAAAGACATTTTTCCTGTAGCATAATTCACAAGCGAAGGTTAATTACAAGTTTTTCTCTTGCTGTGTACCGTAAAATGCACGCCATTGTAACACGCTACAAAGCTGGTAGTTTTTGGTTGCTCAATTCTTTTGCGCAATTTACATTCAAGGGTTAACTAAGTATTTTTCTGCAGTTGTACTCAGTAAAAGAAACATTCTTTTTCACCGCCAAAAGAAGCAATTTTGCCTGTAGCATTAATTCATATCCGAAGGTTAATTAAGCCTGTTTGTGCTTTTACATTCAGTAAAATACACAGTGTTTTTAAACGACATATACAAGTAAATTTTTCCTGGCCATTTGTGGAGCGCAATTTATATCCAAGGGTTACCCAAGCTTGTTACTGGGTTCATTTGGAGTCAAATACAGGGTGTGTATATATCATATACAGATATCTTCATCAAACAGTGTCTTTACATTTTAGAACAAACAGTGTGTCAGACAGAAAGGTGGCAAGGTCTTCACCTGCGAGTGGCAGAGGCATAAACATACCTGGAGCAGGCCCAGGTCGCAGCACAGCAAGGGGACGTCGCAGCAGGGGTCACTCGGTGAGGCCACAACTGCCGCTGTTGTTCAGCAACCCAAAGGTGCTTGATTGGTTGACTAGGTCATCCACTTCCTCCCAGATGACATCTGACAACCCCAGCCAAGAGTCGGTGGGAACGTCAGACACAACCCTTAGTTGGCATGGCCCGGGGAGCGGGTCAGCGGCCCTCACCTGTCCTCAACCCGCCTCTGTCCATCCGGTTCCCTCAGTCAGAGATTACTATGTGGTCTGGGCTCAGCGCCACTATAAAGCGAGGATGAACAATTTGAGGAGGGCAGTCAGCAGCTACTTGGCAGAGAAGAAATGGGGCCAATATCTTCTTGCAGTAGGCGGCAAAGTATAGATGTTGAGAGTGGCATGGGAGGTCATGTTGTGAGGGGTCAACCTCTGCATACCAAGACTGGTGATGAGGACAGCAGTGACGATGAAACACAAATAGATGATGATCTAGCTGACCGCACTTGGGAGCGGGGTGGAGGCAGGGCTTCATCATCGTCAGGAGAAGAGGTATAGATGGGCGAATTGATTCTAACGAAGTGGAATTCGTTTAGAATCTCAGGAAAACTTCGGTTCTGAACGAAGTCGAAGTTTGGGGTACTTCGCGTGAACGACGTGTGCTTTTGATTGATAAAATCGCTGCGAGCACATGGCGTTACATGGGGCAAAGCACTCTGGGAGGAAGAAGGGCATAGCCTGCATGACATGTGCGAGATGAAGCCAATCAGAGACCGGCGGGATTCTGTGACGTCACCGCACTATATAAGTCCGGGCGCGACGCTGGGAGCTCATACCGCTCTCACTGTACTGATTAGGGAAGGTGCTGCCGCGGCTGCTTCTAATAGCTTTTACTGAAGAACTGATTTTTATACAGCATTTTTGGGGGTGTTTCAGCTTGTCTCAGAGACTGCTTCTCTTAACGTTCTATTTCTGATTTTGTGGGGTATTGGATCTGAAGTCCAGTGTGCGTCCAGTGCAGCTGCATATACATTTTAATGCTATCTGCTCACAGCACATTGAATATCCAAGGGGGATTTAAGCCTGTTCCTGTTGTATTCATTTAAAGAAACAGCGTTTTTACAATACAAATACCACTTCATTTTTGGCTTCTCATTTCTTTTGCGCTAATTTTACATCCAGCGGTTAATTAAGCGTTGTTCTGCTGCTGTGGTGACTAAAAGAAACCGTCTATTTCAACGCCAAAAAATAAATTTTTCCTGTTGCATGAATCACAAGCGAAGGTTAATTACAATTTTTTCTCTTGTTGTGTAGCATAAAAAACAAGCCATTGTAACACGCTCCAAAGCCAGGAGTTTGTGGTGGCTCAAATGTTTGGCGCAATTTTAATCCAGGGATTAATTAAGCGTTGTTTTGCTGCTGTGGTGACTAAAAGAAACCGTCTATTTCACCGCCAAAAAATTAATTTTTCTGTAGCATAATTCACAAGCGAAGGTTAATTCCATTTTTTTTCTTTTGTTGTGTAGCGTAAAAAAAAACGCCATTGTAACACGCTACAAAGCTAGTAGTTTGTGGTTGCTCAATTGTTTGGTGCAATTTACATCCAGGGGTTAACTAAGTATTTTTCTGCAGTTGTACTCAGTAAAAAAAACTTTGTTTTTCACCGCCACAGACGAAATTCTGTACCATAATTCATATCCGAAGGTTAATTAAGCCTGTTTGTGCTTTTACATTCAGTAAAATACACAGAGTTTTTTTAAACGGCACATACAAGTCACTTTTTCCTGCGCATTTGTGGAGCGCAATTTATATCCAAGGGTTACCCAAAGCTTGTTACTGGGTTCATTTGGAGTCAAATACAGGGTGTGTATTTATCATATACAGTATATCTTCATCAAAACGTGTCTGTACATTTTAGAACAAACAGTATGTCAGACAGAGAGGTGGCAGGCTCTTCACTGTGAGTGGCAGAGGCACAAACATTCCAGGCCCATGGTCGCAGCACAGCAAGGGGATGTCGCAGCAGGGGTCACTCGGTGAGGGCCACAACTGCCGCTTTCATCAATAGCGGCCGTGGAGTTATTCAACAACCCAATGGTTCTATATTGGTAGACTAGGACATCCACTTCCTCCCAGATGACATCTGACAAACCCCAGTCAAGAGTCGGTGGGGAACGTTCAGACACAACCCTTAGTTGGCATGGCCCGGGAGCGGGTCAGCGGCCCTCACCATGTCCTCAAAACCGCTCTGTCCCATCCAGTTCCCTCAGCCAGAGATCTACTATGTGGTCTGGGCTCAGCGCCACTATATAGCGAGGATGAACAATTTGAGGAGGGCAGTCAGCAGCTACTTGGCAGCGAAGAAATGGTGCCAATATCCCCTGCTTCTTGCAGTAGGCGGCAAAGTATAGATGTTGAGAGTGGCATGGGAGGTATGTTGTGAGGGGTCAGCCTCTGCATACCATGACGGTGATGAGGACAGCAGTGACGATGAAACACAAATAGATGATGATGTAGCCGACCGCACTTGGGAGCCGGGTGAGGCAAGGGCTTCATCATCATCAGGAGAAGAGGTATAGATGGGCGAATTGATTCTAACGAAGTGGAATTCGTTTAGAATCTCAGGAAAACTTCGGTTCTGAACGAAGTCGAATTTTGGGGTACTTCGCGTGAACGAAGTGTGCTTTTGATTGATAAAATGGCTGCGAGCACATGGCGTTACATGGGGCAAAGCACTTGGGAGGAAGAAGGGCATAGCCTGCATGACATGTGCAGAGATGAAGCCAATCAGAGACCGGCGGGATTCTGTGACGTCACCGCATTATATAAGTCCGGGCGCGACGCTGGGAGCTCATACCGCTCTCACTGTACTGATTAGGGAAGGTGCTGCCGCGGCTGCTTCTAATAGCTTTTACTGAAGAACTGATTTTTATACAGCAATTTTTGGGGGTGTTTCAGCTTGTCTCAGAGACTGCTTCTCTTAACGTTCTATTTCTGATTTTGTGGGGTATTGGATCTGAAGTCCAGTGTGCGTCCAGTGCAGCTGCATATACATTTTAATGCTATCTGCTCACAGCACATTGAATATCCAAGGGGGATTTAAGCCTGTTCCTGTTGTATTCATTTAAAGAAACAGCGTTTTTACAATACAAATACCACTTCATTTTTGGCTTCTCAATTCTTTTGCGCAATTTACATCCAGCGGTTAATTAAGCGTTGTTCTGCTGCTGTGGTGACTAAAAGAAACCGTCTATTTCAACGCCAAAAAATAAATTTTTCCTGTAGCATGATTCACAAGCGAAGGTTAATTACAATTTTTTCTCTTGTTGTGTAGCATAAAAAACACGCCATTGTAACACGCTACAAAGCTAGTAGTTTGTGGTTGCTCAATTGTTTGGCGCAATTTACATCCAGGGATTAATTAAGCGTTGTTTTGCTGCTGTGGTGACTAAATGAAACCGTCTATTTCACCGCCAAAAAATTAATTTTTCCTGTAGCATAATTCACAAGCGAAGGTTAATTCCATTTTTTTCTTTTGTTGTGTAGTGTAAAATACACGCCATTGTAACACGCTACAAAGCTAGTAGTTTGTGGTTGCTCAATTGTTTGGCGCAATTTACATCCAGGGGTTAACTAAGTATTTTTCTGCAGTTGTACTCAGTAAAAGAAACTTTGTTTTTCACCGCCACAGAAGAAATTCTGTAGCATAATTCATATCCGAAGGTTAATTAAGCCTGTTTGTGCTTTTACATTCAGTAAAATACACAGAGTTTTTAAACGGCACATACAAGTCAATTTTTCCATTTGTAGAGCGCAATTTATATCCAAGGGTTACACAAGCTTGTTACTGGGTGCATTTTGGAGTCAAATACAGGGTGTGTATTTATCATATACAGATATCTTCATCAAACAGTGTCTGTACATTTTATAACAAACAGTATGTCAGACAGAGAGGTGGCAGGCTCTTCACCTGCGAGTGGCAAAGGCACAAACATTGCAGGCCCAGGTCGCAGCACAGCAAGGGGATGTCGCAGCAGGGGTCACTCGGTGAGGACACAACTGTCGCTGTCATCTAGCGGCCGTGTGTTGTTCAGCAACCCAATGGTTCTTGATTGGTTGACTAGGTCATCCACTTCCTCCCAGATGACATCTGACAACCCCAGCCAAGAGTCGGTGGGAACGTCAGACACAAAAATATCACTGCAAATAATAATCCCTGTTAAAACATAACTTTTACTAAATTTGCTAAAATATTAATATCTTAACCCCTATATGTTACCACTACATACCTAGATGATACAGCATTACTGTGCACTGTCCGTCAGTGGAGTAATCGCCCCGATAAAGAGCGGCTCCGCTTTAATGACAGACAATGTCACTACATGCGTGTATAAACACCTTTATATCCCAGCTATCCCACAAACATTCCAGGCCCAGGTCGCAGCACAGCAAGGGGACGTCGCAGCAGGGGTTACTCGGTGAGGCCACAACTGCCGCTGTCATCTAGTGGCCGTGTACTGACTAGCAACCCAAGGGTTCTTGATTGGTTGACTAGGTCATCCACTTCCTCCCAGATGACATCTGACAACCCCAGCCAAGAGTCGGTGGGAACGTCAGACACAACCTTAGTTGGCATGGCTGGGAGCGGGTCAGCGGCCCTCACCTGGCCTCAACCCGCCTCTGCCCCATCCGGTTCCCTCAACCAGAGATTTACTATGTGGTCTGGGCACAGCGCCACTATACAGCGAGGATAAAACAATTTGAGGAGGGCAGTCAGCAGCTACTTGGCAGCGAAGAAATGGTGACAAAAACACCTGAAACTTGCACTACGCGGAAAAGGATATAGGTTGAGAGTGGCATGTGAGGTCATGTTGTGAGGGGTCGCCTCTGCATACCATGACCGGGTGATGAGGACAGCAGTGACGATGAAACACAAATAGATGATGATGTAGCCGACCGCACTTGGGAGCCGGGTGAGGCAAGGGCTTCATCATCGTCAGGAGAAGAGGGCGTCAGCTTGCGCGTCAGGCAGCGGCGCAGCCAGCAAGTGAGTTGTGTGGCAGTGAGTAAGCAGGATAGCAGCAGTGTGAGGTCGGGAGCCAAGCGGCCATGGGGTAAAAAAACCCGCTTCGCAGGTCCAAGAAAGTAGCGGCACAGGGGCTCAGCGAGGCAGCGGTGGCAGTAGTCACTCAGTGCGGAGCGTTGGCGGTAAAATCAGATACTCGGCGGTGTGGCAGTTCTTTGCTAAGACACCGGAGGAGCCGAATATGGGTATATGTAGAATCTGTAGGCAGAAAGTGAAGCGTGGCAAGGGAGCTAACATTGGCACCATGGCCCTGCGTCAACACATGCAGCGTCACCATCCGGTGGCCTGGGAGAAACGTGGCTCAGATGTGGTGGTCCATCCTGCCGCCACAGCAACAGCAGCAGCGCCCAGTGGCACGCATGCCATTGCAGCCAGTCAAGGCTCCACCACCTCTGCAGAAGGGAGCTGTTTCTCTTTGACATCATCTCCCGGTCCAGATGCTCCTGCTCCTCGCTACTCATGGCGCCAGCAGTCGTTCAGCGAGGCGATTGCAAAGAGACAACAGTATGCGTCCAACCATCCTAAGGTGCAGAAGCTGACCGTACTCCTGTCCAAGTTGTTGGTGCTGCAGTCCCTCCCTTTCCAAATGGTGGACTCTGCACCGTTCAGAGAATTAATGGCTTGTGCCGAGCCAAGATGGAGAGTTCCAAGCCGTAATTTCTTTTCCAAAAAGGCAGTACCAGCACTTCATAAATATGTAGAATAGAAGGTGGGCCAGTCCTTGAGCTTATCGGTTTGTTCCAAGGTGCACGGCAGCGCGGACGTCTGGAGCTGTAACTACGGTCAGGGCCAGTACATGTCCTTTACGGCCCACTAGGTGAATGTGCTTCCTGCCCAGGCACACCAACAACTTGGACAGGAGACGCCGCTTTCTCCTCCACGTTGTCAAACTGCGGCTCCTGCGCCAATGTCCGCCTCCTCCTCCTCCACCACCATCATCTCAGCCTCCACAAGTACTGCTCCATCATACCACATGTGTAGGGCACAGCGGTGTCACGCAGTTCTACACCTGGCTTTCCTCGGCGAACGAAGTCACACAGGGGAGGAACTGTTCCGTGTCATGCAGCAAGAAATCGATGTGTGGCTTTCTCCGCACCAACTGCAAATCGGAACCATGGTGACGGACAATGGGAGTAACATGGTGTCCGCACTGCACCGAGGAGGGATGGTCCATGCGCCCTGCATGGCGCACGTGTTCAATCTGGTTGTGAAAAGGTTCCTGGCCAGGAAACTGTGCATGCACTTCATCCATTCCTACAAAGCCAGGAACACCCTCCTCGAGTTGCAGCAGCAGAACGGCCTCCCCCAACACACTCTGATATGCGATGTTTCCACCCATTGGAATTCCAGCCTGCACATGTTGGACCGACTGTATGAACAGAGAAAGGCCATTAACGATTTTTTGATTTATCCAGGCGGACAGGATTACTCCCCATGTGTAACTTTGATGTCAGCCAGTGGCAGCTCATGCGTGACACCTGCCGTTTGTTGAGGTCATTCGAGGAGGGGGACGTTATTTGTCAGTCGCAGGACTACGGGATGAATAACGTCATTCCACTGCTTCATGTCCTGGAACAGATGCTGAAAAATCTGTCTGGGCAGGGGACTGGAGACGTGGCGACTACATCTCGTGGCCACATGAGTCCGGTGGGGACTGAAATGGAGGAGGAGGAGGACATTGGAGCAGAAGCATTGTCTGGTGAAATGAGTGGATTTTCTACCCAGGTGACAAGAGAGGAGGAGCAGGAGCAGCTGGAGGAGGTAGATGGAGATGAGGAAGACGAGGCAGATGACCCGTAAGCACCGTGGCAGTATACAGTGGAGATGGAGGCAGGGAGCCCCTCGGAGTCACTTGTGCAGATGGCCCGCAGCATGCTGATTTGCCTGGCTAGTGACAGCCGAATAGTCAGCATCCGGCAGAGGGATGACTTCTGGATCTCCACCCTATTGGACCCTCGCTACCGGTCCAAAATGGGAGCCTTTTTCCCAGCTATTGAGAGGTAGGACAAACTCAAATACTATAGGGAAATCCTCCGTAGTCATTTGGCCGCTGCCTATGTGCGGCATCGTCCCTCCTCTTACAGGTCTGACTGGGGGGTTTTTCAGCGCTCACGTACTACTGCCGCGGTTGCTGGGGGCAGGTGGGGGGGGGGTAGGAGCAGTACCAGCTCCATCAGCAGCAACCTAAGTCTGGAGTCACTGATGAGCAGCTTCCTTCACCCGCCTAGTGAGGAGGGCAGTCACCAGCAGCAGCAGGACCTGGAGCAGACCCTGAACCAACAGGTGGTTGCCTACTTGGACAGCACTCTGCCACCCCAGTTAGAAGATCTGCTGGACTACTGGGCAGCCAAACTGGATGTGTGGCCTCAACTTGCCGAGTTTGCAGTGCAGAAGCTGTCCTGCCCGGCCAGTAGTGTGGCATCAGAGCGGGTGTTCAGTTGGCGGGGGCCATTGTTACCCCAAGGAGAACCCGCTTGTCCATGGGAAATGTGGAACGACTGACCTTTGTCAAGATGAATCAGGCGTGGATCGGCCAGGATTTCCACACACCAATGCCTTAGGCATCAGACTACATCAGCCATGACGCCTCACCAAAACTGTGAGAAATGAGTCTGGGTTCAAACTACCTGCCTCAGCCACTATTCTGATGCCGCCACCCGCCTGATGCCACACATCATGCTGACAAGTTTCTCCATCTGCCACCAACCATCTTTACCAGGGACTGGTATTGCCACCCACCTCCACACTCTGTCATTGTGCCACTTTATGACCTCATGCTGCTGCTGCTGTTGCTGGTGCCGTGACATCCACTCTCTGTCATTGTGCCACTCTGTGGCCTACTCCTGTTTTTGCCACCTCCAGAATGTCATTGTGCCACTGTTCTGACCTCATGCTGCTGCCGCCGGTCACCTCCACTCTCTGTCATTGTGTACTCTGTGGCCTACTACAGTTTTTTTGCCACCTCCAGAATGTCATTGTGCCACTGTCTGACCTCATGCTGCTGCCGCCGTTACCTACACTCTCTGTCATTGTGCCACTCTGTGGCCTACTCCTGTTTTTGCCACCTCCAGAATGTCATTGTGCCACTGTCTGACCTCATGCTGCTGCTGTGGCTGCTGCCGTAATCTACACACTGTGTCATTGTGCACTTTGTGGCCTACTCCTGTTTTTTGCCACCACCAGAATGTCATTGTGCCACTCTCTGTCCTCATGCTGCTGCTGCCGTGACCTCCACTCTATGTCATTGTGCCACTCTGTGGCCTACTCCTGTTTTTGCCACCTCCAGCATGTCAGTGTGCCACGGTCTGACCTCATGCTGCTGCTGCCCGTCACCTCACACTGTGTCATTGTGCACACTTGTGGCCTATTCCTGTTTTTGCCACCTCCAGAATGTCATTGTGCCACTGTCTGACCTCATGCTGCTGTGGCTGCCGCCGTCACCTCTACACTTTGTCACTAATGTTGCCACCTGAGTTCTCAGCTTGTTTTTTTCCAGCTTTCGCTGGCATGACTTTATCAGGCAACATTCCCGCTTCAGTTTTTTGGTCAGATTTGCCCTCTTAAGTGCCCAGGGCATTTCATAGTGAAGCGATTCGAAGAGCGGCGGCAGTCATGTGCGTGTCATACTAAAACACAACATTGTATGAAGACCAAACCAAGTTCCCTCTGCATATTTAAGCATGGCACAACATTCTACAGCACCCTGCAGGCTCTGTGCAGCCTGGAAATAGCTGTTTTTTAACGTGATTCGTCCCGAAGTAATTCGGACCGAAGTTATTTTTGTCGGGAAATTCGGCGAAGTGAGCGAACCGAATTTTTGAGAAACTCGCCCATCTCTAGAAGAGGGCATCAGCTTGCGCATCAGGCAGCGGCGCAGCCAGTAAGTGGGTTGTTGTGGCCGTGAGTCAGCAGGTTAGCAGAAAGTTTTGAGGTCGGGAGCCAAGCGGCCACGGGGTTAAAAACCGCTTCGCAGGTCCAAGAAAGTAGCGAGGCAGCGGCGGCAGTAGTCACTCAGTGTGAAGCGTTGGTGGTAAAATCAGCTACTCGGCGTTGTGGCAGTTCTTTGCTAAGACACCAGAGGAGCCGAATATGGGTATATGTGAATCTGTGGGGCAGAAAAGTGAAGCATGGCCAGGGAGCTAACTTTGGCACCCCGGCCCCGCGTTCAAACACATGCAGCGTCAACATCGGTGGCCTGGGAGAAACGTGGCTCAGATGTGGTGGTCCATTTCCTGCGCCGCAGCAACAGCAGGGGCGCGGCCAGTGGCAGGCATCCCATTGCAGCCAGTCAAGGCTCCACCCCCTCTGCAGACGGGGAGCTGTTTCTCTTTGACATCATCTCCCGGTCCAGATGTCCTGCTCTTCGCATCTCAGGCGCAGCAAGTCATTCAGCGAGGCGATTGCAAGAGACAACAATATGCGTCCAAAACCCTCCTTTAAAGGTGCAGAAGCTGACCCTGCTCCTGTCCAAGTTGTTGGTACTGCGTCCCTCCCTTTCCAATGGTGGGACTCTGCACCGTTCAGAGAAATAATGACTTGTGCCGAGCCGGAAACTGCAGAGTTCCAAGCCGTAATTTATTTTCCAAAAAAGGCAGTACCAGCACTTCATAAATATGTAGAAAGAAGGTGGGCAGTCCTTGAGCTTATTGGTTTGTTCCAAAGGGTTTGCACGGCTAGCGCCGAGTCTTGGAGCTGTAACTACGGTCAGGCCAGTACATGTCCTTTACGGCCCACTGGGTGAATGTGCTTCCTGCCCAGGCACACCAAAACTTGGCAGGAGACACCGCTTTTTCCAAACCCGTTGTCAAACTGCGGTCCTGCCCCAATGTCCCCCTCCTCCTCCTCCACCACCACCACCATCTCAGCTCCACTGTACTGCTCCATCATACCACATGTGTAGGGCACAGCGATGTCCGCAGTTCTACATTGGTTTGCCTCAGCGAACGAAGTCACACGGGGGGGAAAAATGCTCCGCGTCATGCAGCAAGATATCGATGTGTGGCTTTCTCCGCCCCAATGCAAATGGGAACCATTGGTGACGGACAATGGGGAGGAACATGGTGTCCGCGCGGGCACTGAGGAGGGAGGGTCCATGTGCCTGCATGACGCACGTTTTTCAATCTGGTTGTGAAAGGTTTTACTGAGTCTTCCACCAAATCTCAGAAGATTCTGAAAATGGCCAGGAAAATGGGCATGCAACTTATCCATTCCTACAAAGCCAGGGAACCCCTTCCTCGAGTTGCAGCGGCAGAACGGCTCCCTCAAACACTCTGATATGCGATGTTTCCAACCCGTTGGAATTTCCAGCCTGCACATGTTGGACCGACTGTATGAACAGAGAAAGGCCATTAACGATTTTTTGATGATCCAGGCGGACAGGAGTACTCCCCTGTGTAACTTTGATGTCAGCCAGTGGCAGCTCATGCGTGACACCTGCCATTTGTTGAGGCCATTCGAGGAGGCCACGTTATTTGTCAGTCGCCAGGATACGGGATGAATAACGTCATTCCACTGCTTCATGTCCTGGAACAGATGCTGAAAAAATCTGTCTGGGCAGGGGAATGGAGACGTGGCGACTACATCTCGCGGCCCACATGAGTCGGTGGGGACTGAAATGGAGGAGGAGGGGGAAACATTGGAGCAGAAGCATTGTCTGGTGAAATGAGTGGATTTTCTACCCAGGTGACAAGAGAGGAGGAGCAGGAGCAGCTGGAGGACGTAGATGGAGATGAGGAAGACGAGGCAGATGACCCGCAAGCACCGTGGCAGTATACAGTGGAGATGGAGGCAGGGAGCCTCTCGGAGTCACTTGTGCAGATGGCCCGCAGCATGCTGATTTTCCTAGCTAGTGACAGCCGAATAGTCAGCATCCGGCAGAGGGATGATTTTCTGGCTCTCCACCCTATTGGACCCTCGCTACGGTCCAAAATTGGAGCCTTTTTCCCAGCTGCTGAGAGGGAGGACAAACTAAATATACTATAGGGAAATCCTCCGTGTCAGTTGGCCGCTTCCTATGTGCGGCATCGTCCCTCCTCTGACAGGTCTGACCAGGGGGTTCTTCAGCGCTCACGTACTTTCTGCCGCGGTGCTGCGGTAAGGTGGGGGGGGGGGAAGGTAGGAGCAGTACCAAGCCCATCGGCCAGAAACCTAAGTTGGAGTCACTGATGAGCAGTTTCCCTTCACCCGTCAGGAGGAGGGCGCGCCACAGCAGCAGGACCTGGAGCATTCCTGAAAAAACAGGGGGTTGGCCTACTTGGACAGCACTTGCCACCCCATTTAAAAAAAAATCCCGTGGACTATGGATACCCAAAAAAACTGGAGGTGTGGTCGCAGGGGGCAGTGGAAAGCTGTCCTCCCCCAGCCAGTAGTGTGCTCAGATTTTGGGGGTGTTTTTCAGGCGGCGGGGGCCATCGTTACCCCAAGGGAAGAACCCGTTTTCCAAGGGGAAAAATGTGGAAGACGATTTTTGAAAGGATGAATCAGGGTGGATGGGCCCAGGTTTTTCCACACCCAATGCCTTAGGGGGTTTCAATTTTAACATAAAAGCCAGGGGGGACGCCCACCCAAAAACTGTGAGAATGGTCGGGGTTAAAAACCCCTGCCTCAGCCATATTCTGAGCCGCCCCCCGCCTGAGCCAACAATGCTGACAATTTCTCCATCTGCCCCCAAAACCATTTTTTACGGGGAAGGGGAATTGCCCCCCCACCTCCACAATCTGTCATTGGCCACTCAACCTCATGTGCTGAGCGTTGCTTGTCCCCGTACATCCAACTTTTTGTCTTTTTTTTCCACTCTGGGGCCTCTCCATTTTTTTTTGCCACCCCCAAAAATTTCATTTTGCCACTGTTGACCCATTGCGGGTTTTGCGTGGCTTCCCGTTGACCCCATACTGTTCATTGTCCACTTGGCCCCCTTATTTTTTTTTTTCCCACCTCCAGAATGTCATTGTGCCACTGTCTGCCCTTTTCATGTTGCGCTGTCTTTGCCCTCCACCCGGTGTCATTGTGCCACTGTGGGGGCCCTATGCGCTGCTGCCGGCCCCCCTTTCCAAAAACTGGGGGTCTTTGGGCCACTCTCTGACCTTGCTGCTGCTGTTGTGCCTCCACCCCCCCCCTTGTAAATTGTGCCATCTGTGGCCACTAATGTTTTGCCACCTCCCAGAAGTCCTGTGCCACTCTCTACCTCTTGCTTGCTGCCGTCACCTCCCAAAATGTGTCATTGCCACGTCTGACCTCATGCGGGCTTTTTCGTGCCTCCCCCATGTGTCATTGTGCCACTCTGTGGCTATTTACTGTTTTGCCCAACCCCCAAAAATTCACTGGGGCCCTCTCGACCTCCTGCTGCTGCTCCCGTCCCACCTCCACTGTTGTCATTGTGCCATCTGTGGCTATACTGTTTTGCCACCCCAGAATGTCATTGGGGGCCACTGCCTGCCCTTTTGCGCTGCTCCCCGTGCCCTCCACCTTTTTGTCATTTTTTGCCCTGTTGAACCCATGTGTCGGGGGCTGCTGCCTGACCTCCACAACGTGTCATTGTGCCCTCTGGGGGCCCTACTCCTGTTTTTTGGCCACCCCCAGAAGTTTTTGTGCCACTCCTGAAACCTCATGCTGTGCTGCCCGTTTGAAATCCACACGTGGTCCATTTGCCCCCTCTGGGCCTACTACTGTTTTTGGGCCCCCCCTCCAAAATGTCATTGGCCAATGTCTGACCTCATGCTGCTGTGGCTCCCCGCCGTCCCCCTCCACACTCTGTCACTAATGTTGCCACCTGAGTGTCAGCTTTTTTTTTTTTCCCAGCTTTGCTATAAACTTTACGGGGTACATTCCCGTTCATTTTTTTTTTGTCCATTTTTTTTGCCCTCTTAAATGCCCAGGGAATTTTATATGAAGCGATTCTAAGAGCGGCGGCAGTATTTTTGTTTTGTCAACTAAAACAAAACATTGTATAAGCCCAAAAACCCGCTCCTCTAATATTTAAGATGGCCCAATGTTCTACACACTCTGCAGGCTTTGCAGCGGGGAAATAGCTGTTTTTTTTAACACGATTGTCCCAAAGTAATTTTGACCAAATTTTTTTTTTGTCAAAAAAAAATTCGACAAATACCAAATTAAAATTTTTGAGAAATTCGCCCACTTAATTATAGTAGGGGTTTCATGTGGTGTGTTTTACAAATCTCATCCAGACCTCATTTTTTGCCCGTTTACAGTTTTAATTACAGCATGTAAAAATTTCTATGGAACCATCAAAAATTTTTCTCTTTTAAACTTCCAGGGTGAAATTCCCAGAGAGAATTGTGTAAAAGCTCACAAAAAAACACAGGCAAATTTGTGGGGGAATTTAAAAAAATCTGTAGCAGATGTGCGGGCAAAAAAAAAAAAGGGAACTTTTGGGGGAAACCCTTTAAAAAGGCGGGAAAAAAAAAGGTTAAAAAAAATAAATAAAAAAAAAACTTATAAAAAAAAAAAAAAAAAAAATTAAAGCACATCAAGAAAAATTTTAAAAAACCAATCCCAGGGGGTTTGGCATAAATTTAAAAGGGGGCCCGGAAAACGAAAAAAAAGAAAAAAACCACATAAAAAAAAACCCAAAAAGGCAGCCCCCGGGCGGGGGGTTTTTTGGGGTTTTCCAACCCAAAAAAAATTAAAAAATTTTTGGGGGGAAAATTTTTCTGCCCCTGCACAACGGGAAAATTTTTTACTACATGTATAAATGTAAGGTTTTTTAGAGCACTTTTTTGTTTTTCCAAAATTAACCCAAAAAAAAAACTCATTTTACCCCCCTAAAAGGTAACTTCACCCAGGGGGGGGGGAACCCCTTTTTTTAAAAAGATTTACCCCTTATTTTGGGGGGCCCCAAAAGCTACCATTTTTTTTGGGCAAAATTTGGGGTTTCCAGTTTTTAATGATTAAAAAAAAAACCAAAAAAACCAAGAGGGAGGAGTTTGAAAGGGTTTCCCGGGCCCCCCCTTTTTGGGGACAAGGGCAATTATTCCCCGGTGCGGAAATTAACCCCAGGGAATTTAATTGACATGCCCCACTTTTCCCCCGCTCGCTTTTTTTGTGGGGGAGCTTTGGAGAGGAACGTAATCCATAGTTCCCCTAAAGAAACTGGGGAAATTACCGAAATTTGACGGGGAAGTTTTTTTCGCCCGAAAATTCCCCCCCATTTTCCCGGCCCCCAAAATTAAGGGGCCTTAAAAAATATTTCCCAAAAAAAAAAAGGGGGGTTAAAAAATAGCCAAAAATTTTCCCCAAAAGACAAATTTTTTTGGGCCCCCACTTTTTAAAAAAATTTTAAATTTTAAAAAAAAATAAACGGAAAAAGGGGGTTTGTATGACTGAAATGAAAAAAAAAAACATTAAAAAAAAGGGGAAAACACCAAAATTTAAAAGGGAAAACAATGAAAAAAAACACTAAAAAATTTGTGGGCTTTAGGGTAACGGGCTTTAAACTGCTTTTTTTAAATCAAATGTTTTTTACATTTTTAAAGTTTTTTTTAGTGATTTTTTTTAAATAAAAAAATTGTGAAAGGGGTCCATTTTCCCAAGGGGCCCAAGGGTTTTTTACATCTCAAAAAAAGGAAATTCCCCCCAAATGTACTTTCTTTTTATTTTTTGGGAATGTGCGGGGGCTAAATTTTTTTTTTTTTTTCTTTTTAACATTTTGGGGGGAATGGGGGGTTTTCCTTTAAAGTCATGCATTTTCCCATTTTTTCCCTTTTTTTGGCCTTTTTCATCATAAAAGGGAAAATTTTTAATTGCCCAAAATTTTTTTGGGGGCCCTTTAGCCCCGGGAAAAAAAACAGGGATTTTTTTTTTAACCTGAAAAAGGGAAATTTTTTGATGTTTTAGGGGGGCGGGGGACCAAAAAATTTTTTAATTTAAATATAATTTAAAAAAAACCCTTTTCCCCAAATGGTTTTAACATATATTTAAAATTTTTTAGTAGTAAAACAAAAAAAAAAAATATGAAAAAAAAAAACTTTCTTTTCTGCCTTTTTGGGGATGCTGCTGTGCTTAAAGGGGTTTTCTCAGTACAAAAATTAGCTTTCAACTTGAAGAGAAAGGTAATTGAAGACGTTTTTCTAATTTACTTGTTTTTTTTTATTTTACTCTACTCAGGCGATAAGAGAGATTTTATCTGCTCTGAGCTCACTCTGAGCAGACTAATTATATCTGACAAGATTAGCTTTTGTTTACAGATAAGCAATTGTTGTCACTTATCAGAGCACATGTAACTTTGTTTACTGCAGAATAGCTCTCCTGCACTGCTGTTTGAAATGTCTCAGCTAGTTACAGAGAAACTAAATATGCTGATCACTGCTTTAGACCCACCCACAGCCTGAGGAGACTTGAGTGAAAGAAAAGCTGGCTGTGACTGTGAAACTGCATGGAAAGAAAACCCCTTTAATTAATATATTTTCATTTTGCAGTTGTTATATGCAAAAGAAGGATATAAGAGAAAGGATAAGTGATAGCTGAAGAAAGTGACCAACGTAAGTGAAATTTAAAGGGATTTTCTCATCAGGTTGTTTCATGGAGCCTGCTCTTCACAACCATCTTTATGCTCCTACGTTCTGTTCAGGCTGTGGGCGGTTCTACAGCAGTGATTGGCATATCAGCTCGACGATTCCTAGCTGAGCCTGTTAGAGAGATATTAGTATTGGAAGGATTTAAACAGCAGGGCTGAAGACTACAGAGCTCTAAAAGGTTAAAGTTTATCAGTAAGAAACATAAACAAGCTCATATGATGCTGATAAGAAACAGCAAGAAATGATTTCACTATCTTCACCACTACTGTTAGAGCAGAGAGAGGTGGTCGGTAACCTAGGAAACATTTTGTATAAAATCTTCTATTGAATGGAAGCAAGATTAGAACAAAATTAGTATCTGTAATAATCTTTATTTTTCCTACAGGTTTGAAGCTATTCAATGAAATGGAAAAAAACTATTTAAAGGTTGATGGGGGACACATTCATGAATTAAAAAAAAAACATTTTGCTTTAGATTAGGAATATGAATTGTAAATAGACAAACTAGCAATTATTGAGGAAATGGATTGACAAAGGACAGTAAAATATAACTGTTAATGATGGGATACATTTAGAGACATCTGCCTTAGGCACCAAGAAAACGTGTTCAGACTCTAGTGGTGTCTTAAACACCGTGAACAGTACAGTTTATCTAAGTATATAAGTAACTATATACACTTATGTTTCATCAGTTAGTGCTTGTTTTATTTATCATTTAAAATGGTTAAATTAACAAACTAAAACTATGATTTAACAAGTTAACTTATTGTTTGTACCTCAGTAATTGCAGCACTGTATAAAGAGAGGGAGCCCTCCTTTAAAAGGGAGATAGACAATGAGGCCATACTGATCCAATTGTAAATAATAACAAAATGCTGACATTCAGAAGCATATGGTAATGGAAAAGCAGTGATGCTTCTATATGGGACTAAACAAAATATACGTAAAAATAATACATGGTAAAAATGGGGGGCTCCAAGGGGTGTTTTATTGGGGCTCGGGCCCCCCGAAAAAAACCCCCCTTGTGGCCCTCAATATGCCTGTGCCCCATATACTGCTGTGCCCCCATTTACCCTGTCCCCCCCTATCCCTCCCTGGGCCCCCATAGATGCCTGGCCCCTATATACTCCCTGTTCCCCCCTATATCCTGCCGGGTTGCCCCCATATCCTGCGTGCCCCATATACCTGCCTGTGGCCCCCATTCTGCCTCATTGCCCCCATTACTGCCTCAGTCCCCCCATTACGGGCCTCAAGCCCCTATTTTAACCTGCCTGGGGCCCCCATATACTGCCTGTCCCCCCTATATACTGCCTTTGGCCCCTATACCTGCCTGGGGGCCCCTATATACTGCCTCAGTGCCCCCTATACCTGCCTGTGGCCCCATATATCCCTCAGTGACCCTATTCCTGCCGGGCCCCCCAAATACTCCCTGTGCCCCCCCCTTTACCTGCCTGTGGCCCTATTACTGCCTCAGTCCCCCTATATCCCTCCTCTTGTCTTATATACCTGCCTCGTGCCCTTTTAAACCTGCCTCAGTGTCTTTTTATACCGCCTCAGTGCTCCATATCTGCCTCGGGCCCCCTATATACCTGCCTCAGTGTCTTAAAACCCTGCCTCAGTGCTCCTATTACTGCCCGTGCCCCTATTTCCCCTCAGGCCCCATATACCGCCTGTGGCCCCATATACCTCCCTGGGCCCCATTACCTGCCTGGGGCCCCCATATATGTTCATGCCCTTTCCCTAAAATGGGGGGACTGCTTACCAAAAATTTAAGGGTTGCTAAAATGGAGGATTTAAGTTTTTTGTGTCAAATCCCGGGACGAGTATTGGCCGGGAGCAATCGCATAAGGTGGGAAACCGGATGGAGAAAAAAGGGGGAAAAAGTGACACGCGATCAGAAAAGATCTCTGGTTACTAAATGTAACAGCAGGGTATCACTTATTTGTCTGCAAGTCTACAAAAAACTGATTACCCTAAGGGCACCGGTATGGCGGTGGATATGTTTTCAGAGCCTGGTACAGCTGGTAGGCTCATGTGGGGTCGCGTTCGGTCTGGGTATTTTTTTTTGGCAGGATTATTTGAGCCTTAAGTAGTACTAGTTTTGGGTCTTGGGTTTTGTAGGAGTGTTTTAGTCACAATCACTTATCTGGTAGATTTGCTCCATGTATCGGTGGATTATTTGGTGATGTTAGGGGTATTGTCATATTGAAGGTGTGAAGGTCTGAAAAAGTAAATTTTGTCATTGGTGATTTTTACTGTACATGTATGTGAGGAGATGGACGGGTTCTGTGTGGGGATGTGCAAAATTAGTGACAAGGAACAGAAGTTTTCTCTGTAAAATATCATCCGCAGTTCACAATGAAGGGAGGTAAAACACAAAGGGCCCGAGCCCCGGATGTTTTAGGACCCTAGCAACGCCCCTGGGTGAAATTATGTTTGGATGATGATTGTTTTGGTATGCCAGCCACTGTCGTGTGCAAGTGCGCTATTTATTTCAGAATATTTAAAAGTCATGACTATTTTGTATTTTTTGGATAATATACATGGGGAAGTGGCTGTCTTCATTTTGGTTGAGCACTCCATGTCAGAGTATAGTTGGAACCAGTATCCCCTGTAGAGCATAAAGGCCTGATATAAGCACTATGAGCGGTGAGCATTTTTAGCACAGGCTCCCATATCAAATTAGATCACCTTGCATAAGTAGATGGGCCCACACAATTTTATTAAACTGTGCACTGAGAACCTCACATTTTCTTGCATACTACATATAGCAGTAATGCACTTTTCAATAGCTTACATATTGCGTTTGCAGTATGCTGTCATGTTTCTTCATAGGTTTGCATTGGTGTTGAAGCCATGGCAGCGTGCAACTGCCCAATTTATTTCATGTTGTTTGAAGATGCAGATCATTTTGCAATTAAAGTAATAACATTTAAACACTAATGCTGGGAGCTGAAAATAAGATCCGAATTCATCTGAAATGTATCTTTACATACCATCTTAATAATTTCTATCTTAGCGCATCAGGATTGATGTGACTCAGAGAATGGGAGGTCTATACCAGCTAAGGGTTCTAGTAAAACCAGAAACAAGAATGGACCAGATTCCAAAAAGAGAGGGATAGCATCATGTTTTGTTGTGCTGTGTCTTGATATAGATTGAGAGAGAAGAAGATTGCTGGGTGAAGAAGAATACATGGTCCTCCTAGTTTATATTATTTCCTTTTTATTTTACGATAGATAAAGGTTTATCACAGACAGGTTTAATTTAATTTACTGATAATTTTCCAACCGCATTTGTTGGAAGTTTGCTTCAAACATACTACTTTTTAAATAAAATAATGTTTTCTAACAGTTCATTGCTTCTTGTCACCCACCCCTCCCCCCACGTGATCTTAGTTTGTGCCCCTTATCTTTCAATGTAGCTTTTTGTTAAAAACTAAAATTAAGTATTTAAAAGACTCTCCTGATAAGTTGTGTTAATTTTTGTAGCCTGGCTTTGGACATAGTAAAGCTATTTAAATCATTATCCTTTTGATATTCAATAGCAATTAGATGTTTTAATATGTTTTCAGCCAGATGATCATTTGATGGCCTACATAGTTTGTGAGAAAAGATGTAAGTAACATTTCTCACTAAAGATGCTTATTTTGTATACTTTACATGACAGTAGTCTATGTAAAAGGACTCTAATAGCAGTGTGAGGTTCATTAAGCATAGGAAACAAACTAACATAAGGAGCAGAGAGCATGATTTTTGTAATTAGCACCTTCCCACAAAAGAACATAACTGCTAGAGATGGGCGATTTGATTCTAACGAAGTGGAATTCGTTTAGAATTTCAGGAAAACTTCGGTTCTGAACGAAGTCGAAGTTTGGGGTACTTCGGAGGTTGATCGAGTGTGCTTTTTCATTGATAAACATGACTGCGAGCACATGGCGCTACATGGGGCAAATGCACTCTGGGAGGAAGATGGGCATAGCCTGCATGACTTGTTGCGTGATGAACGCCAATCAGAGACCGGCGGGTATTTCTGTGACGGTCAACGCCACTATATATGTCCGGGCGCGACACTGGGAGCTCACCACTCCTCTCACTGTATGATTAGGGTAGGTGCTGCCGCGGTGATTGTGATAGTCTTACTGAAGAACTCTAATTTTTACAGCGATTTTTGGTGGGGTGTTCAGATTGTCTCAGAGACTGCTTGTCTTAACTGTTTATTTTCTGATTTTGTGGGGTATTGGATCTGAAGTTCCAGTTGCGTCCACTGCAGCTGCATATACATTTAATGCTATCTGCCTCACAGCACATTGGAATATCCAAACGGGTTTATCTAAGCCTGTTCCTGTTGTATTCATTTAAACCCCTTGACCGACGTTTGACGTATGGTACGTCAAAACGCCGGTAAGCGGGCTTTGAACGGGGATCGCTGCGCGATCCCGCTTCACAGACGCCAGGTGTTAGCGGCTAATTGCTAACACCCAGGCGGTTTCAGACGGCACACCGCCTGCGCTGTTTTAATCCCATCAGGCGCCGCGGCAAATGATGGAGCTCTCGGCGTCTAAATGACCGAAAAGCGGGGAGATCGCTGAGTCCCGACGGCTAACATGGCAGCAAAGAGCCATGTGAAGGCTCTGATCGCTGCATTGTTCCTGTTTGCCCCACTTCCGTCCGAAAGACACGGAAGTATGGAAAGTCGCCATCTTTGTAAACCTAAATGACATTGCCTATGCAATTGCTTTAGGCTGGATTAACGATCGCGCCCCCCTGTGGTCAAGCACCATAGAGGGACTATTTGTTATCAGTAAAAAAATAAATAAAGTTTTAAAGTACAAAAAAAAAAAGTATTAAAAAGTTCATTTCACCCCCCTTTCCCCATTTACAATATAAACTATTAATTTAATATATAAAAGGTTACACATATTTGGTATCGCCGTGCCGGAAAAAGTCCCTGATCTAAAATATATTATATAATTTATTCCTGTACGCTGAACTCCGTAGAAGAAAAAAAATTCAACGCCAAAATTGCGTTTTTTTGGTGATTGCCGTCACAGAAATAATTGGAAATAAAAGTAATCAATAAAGTCGCATACATTTCAAAGTGCTAGCATTTAAGGTACACATCTGCACCGCAAAAATGCCTGATGTCTAGGTGTTAGTACAAAAAAGTTTTTGTCGCAACAAATGGCGCACACAGCGCATAATTTCAAGAATAGAAAATGTTTGGAATTTTTTTACGGTACCAAAACATAATGGAAAACCCTTCATGTTTGGGTATTGGCGGGTTGCGTTTCAACCTGGAGAATACAGATAACACCTCACTTCTTTTCCAAAGAATAAACTCCGTAAAAAAACATCATTCCGCAACATGGCGCAAGTAAGTTTTTTTTCACATTTTGCCCCACTTAGATTTTTTTTGCTGTTCCCTAGCATATTCTATAGTATATGATACCACCATTAGAAAGTAAAACTTATTCCGCAAAAATAAAAGCCATCATATGTCTACGTAGGTGGAAAATTAAAAAAAAGTTATGGCTTCAGAAGGCAAAGAGCAAAAAAATTAGAGCCATATTATTATGACCGTCCGTCAGGAAGGGGGTTTAAAGAAACAGAGTTTTTACAATACAAATCCATTCATTTTTGGTTGCTCAAATCTTTTTGCGCAATTTACATCTGGGGGTTAATTAAGCGTTTGTCTGCTAAGAAAAACCGTCTTTTTTCACCGCAAAAAACATCATTTTTCCTGTAGCATAATTCTCATAACGAAGGTTAATTACAAGTTTTTCTCTTGTTAGTGTACCGTAAAAATTAAACGCTATTGTATACACGCCTACAAAGCTGGTAGTTTTTGGTTGCTCTATTTCATTTTGCGGGCAATGTACTTCCCAGGGAGTAATTAAGCGTTGTTCTGCTAAAAGAAACCGTCTTTTTTCTCGCCAAACAATCACATTTTTCTGTAGCTTAATTACAAGCGAAGGTTAATTACAGGTTTTTATCTTGTTGTGTACTGTAAAATACACGCCATTGTAACACGCTACAAAGCTGGTAGTTTTTGGCTGCTCAATTCTTTTGCGCAATTTACATCCAAGGGTTAAGAAATTCTGTGGCATAATTCATATCCTAAGGTTAATTAAGCCTGTTTGTGCTTTTATATTCAGTAAAATACACAGAATTTTTAAAACGACTCATACAAGTAAATTTTCCTGCCATTTGTGGAGCTGCAATTTATATCCAAGGGTTAATGACACCGGGTGAGCCGATATGGGGGTATATGTTGTATCTGTGGGCAGAAATGTGAAGGCGTGGCAGGGAGCTACGTTGGCACCACGGCCTGCGTCAACACTTGAAAGCGTCACACATCGGTGGCCTGGGAGAATCGTGGCTCAATGGGGTGGTCACACATCCTGCAGCTGACTGCAGCAGCAGCGGCGGCCAGTTGCACGCATGCACTGCAGCCAGTCAAGGTCCACCACCTCTGCAGAACGGGAGCTGTTTCTCTTTGGACATCGTCTCCCGGTCCAGTTGCTCATGCATACTCGCTATCTTGGCGCCAGCAGTCGTTCAGCGTGGCGAGTGCAAAAAGAGGACACGGTTTGCGTCCAACCTTCTAAGGTGCAAGCAGCTGCCCGTGCTCCTGTCAAGTTGTTGGTACTGCAGTCCTCCTTTCCAAATGGAGGGACTCTGCGCCATTCAGAGAACTTATGCTTCGTGATCGAGCCGAGATGGAGTGTTCCTAAGCCGTAATTCTTTTCCAAAAAGCCCAGTACGCACTTCATAAATATGTAGAACAGAAAGTGGCATGTCCTTGAGCTTATCGGTTTGTTCCAAGGTGACACCGGGCCAGAACGCGGACGTCTGGTGCGTACTACGGTCTGGGCCTTACATGTCCTTTAGGCCCATTTGGGTGGATGTGCTTCATGCCCAGGCACACCCACAACGTGGACAGGAGACGCTGCTTTCTCCTCCAACGTTTGTCAAATGCTGCTAATGCGCCCAGTCCGCCTCCTCCTCATCCACACCACCACATCTCAGCCTCCTCAAAGTATGCTCCATCATACCACATGTGTAGGGCACTGTGGTGTCAGCAGTTCTACAACCTGGCTTGCCTAGGCGAACGAAGGTACACAGGGAGGAACTGCTCCGCGTCATGCAGCAGGAAATCGATGTGTGGCTTTCTCCGTTCCAACTCAATTCGGAACCATGGTGACGGGTCAATGGGGGAACATGGTGTATGCGCTGACAACGAGGAGGGATGGTCATGCGACATGCATGGCGGCACTGTTTCCATATGGTTGTGTAAAGGTTACTGAAGTCTTCCAACGATAGTCAGAAGATTCTGAAAATGGCAGGAAACTGTGCATGCTCCTTCATCAATTCCTTCAAAGCCAGGAACACCTCCTCGAGTTGCAGCGGCAGAATCGGCCTCCCCAACACACTCTGATATGCGATGTTTCCACCCGCTGGAATTCCAGCCTGCACATCTCCCCTGTGTAACTTTGATGTCAGCCAGTGGCAGCTCATGCGTGACACCTGCCGTTTGTTATGGCCAATGCGAGGAGGCTCACGTTATTTGTCAGGCACCAGACTACGGGGATGAATAAAACATCATTCCACTGCTTCATGTCTGGAACAAATGCTGAAATTGTGAGGCAGGGGACTGGAGACGTGGCGACTAAGTCTCGCGGCCACATGAGGTATGGTGGCGACTTGAAATGGAGGAGGAAGAGGACATTGAGCAGATGCAATTGTCTGGTTGAAATTAGTGGTTTTTCTACCAGGTGACATAGGAGGGGAGGAGCAGGGGCAGCTGGAGGACATAGATGGAGATGAGGAAGCGAGGCTGATGACCCGCAAGCACCATGGCAGTATACAGTGGTGATGGAGGCAGGAGCCACCTCGGTGTCACTTGTTGAGATGGACGTCAGCATGAGGATTTTGCCTGGCTAGTGTCAGCGAATAGTCAGGCATCCGCAGAGGGATGACCTTCTGGCTATCCACCCTATTGGACCCTCGCTACCGGTCCAAAATGGGAGCCTTTTTACCAGCTGATGAGTGGGAGGACAATATCATATACTATAGGGAAATCCATCTGTAGTCAGTTGGGCCCACTGCTATGTGCGGCAGCGTCCTTCCTCTGAATGGTCTGACCGGGGGGTTCTTCAGCGCCAACGTACTACTGCCGCGGCTGCTGCGGGAAGGTGGGGGTAGGAGCCTGTTACCAGCTCCATTCAGCAGCAAACTTAAGTCTGATGGTCACTGATGAGCAGCTTCCTCACCACCATGTGAGGAGGGCAGTCGCCAGCAGCAGAGCAGGACTGGAGCAGTCCTCTGACCTACAGGTGGTGCCTACTTGGGACTGCATCTGCCACCCCAGTTAGAAGATTACGCTGGAACTTCTGGGAAGCAAACTGGAAGTGTGGCCGCATAATTGCCGAGTTTGCAGTGGTGAAGCTTCATGCCCGGCCCAGTAGTTGTGGCTTCAGACGGGTATTACAGTGCGGACGGAGGCCATCGTTAACCCAAGGAGAACTGCTTGTCCACGGGGAAAATGTGGATCGATGACCCTTTTTACCAAGAGAATCAGCGTCGGTTCGGCCAGGATTTCCAGCACAAAATGCCTAGGCGTCAGACTTAACATCAGCCATGATGCCTCACCAAACTGTGAGAAATGAGTCTGGGTTCATACTACCTGCCTCAGCCAATTTTCTGATGCCGCCACCCGGCCTGATGCCACAACATCTGCTGACAATTTCTCCATCTGCCACAACCATCGTCTACCCAGGGACTGGTATTGCCACCACATCCACACTCTATTTACCTTCTATTTTTTTTCTTCTTTTTCTTTCCTTTCTTTCTATGTCATTGTGCCAACTCTCTGACCTCATGCTGCTGCTGCCGTGACATCCACACTGTGTTTATTGTGCCATCTCTGTGGCCTATTCCTGTTTTTGCCACTCCAGAATGTCTTTGTGCCACTCTCTGACTCATGCTGCTGCTGTTGCTGCTGCTGCCGTGACCTCCACACTCTGTCTTTGTGCCACCTCTGTGGCCTACTCCAGTTTTTGCCACCTCAGAATGTCATAGTGTCCACTGTCTGACCTTAATGCTGCTGCTGCCGTGCCCTCCCACAGTGTGTCATTGTGCCACTATGTGGGCCTACTCCGGTTTATGACTCTACAGATTGTCATGTGTGCCACTCTCTGAATGCTGCTGCTGCTGCCGTGACATCCTACACTGTGTCATTCTGCCACTCTTTGGCCTACTCCAGTTTTTGCCACCTCCAGATGTCATTGTGCCAATCTCTGACATCATGCTGCGCTGTTGTGTTGCTGCTGCGTGACTCACTCTTTGTCATTTTGCAATCTGTGGGCATATTCCTGTTTTTCGCCACATCCAGAATGTTCATTGTGCACTCTTGACCTCATTGCTGCTGTGGTGCCTCCATAACCTCCACACTCTGCCATTGCTGCCAATCAGTGGCCTACTCCAGTTTTTGCCATCTCCAGATTGTCATTGTGCCACTGTCTGTCCTCATGCTGCTGTGGCTGCCGCCGTCACCTCCACACTCTGTCAACTAATGTTGCCACTGAGCTTCGCTGCTGACTTTATCAGGCTACATTCACGATTGAGTTTTTTTGGTCAGTTTTGCCCTATTAAGTGCCCAGGGAATTTTTTAGTGAAGCGATTCTATGAGCGGCGGCAGCATGTGCGTGTCATACTTAAAACAAAAACATTGTTTGAAGACAACAACCAAGGCTCACTCCTACTGATGTACAGCATGGCACACGTTTCTACAGCACTCTGCAGGCTCTGTGCAGCCTGGAAATAGCTGTTTTTTAACACGATTCGTCCCAAAGTAATTTTGACCGAATTTATTTTTGTCAGGAAATTCGACTAAATGACCGAATCGAATTTTTGAGAAATTCGCCCATCTCTAATTACAGTACCGGTCATGTGGATGTGATTTTACAAATCTCATCCAGATCCTGCATATTTTGACCAGTGTTACAGAATTAATTCACAGCATGTCAATTTCTATTGTGAATCTTCATCACAGATTTCATTCATTTTAATACTTCAAGGTTGAAATCCAGAGAGAATCTGTTGTAAAGCTCACATAAACACAGGCAAATTTGCTGGAGATTTGAAAAATCTGTAGCAGATGTGCAGCAGAAAAAGAAATGACATGTGGACCCTAAAAAGGCAGGAAAAAGGTTAAAAGACTGATTGAAAAACTTATACAAAAAAATAAAAATTAGCACATCAAAAAATTTTGAAACCAATACACTGGTGCATGATATAGTGGCAGAAACGCAAAAAGCAAAAACACATACAACAAGCACAGCAGCACCCAGCAGGGCTTTGGATTCATGCAAACATTAAAACTGTGGGATATTCTGACCTGCACTACTGAAATATTTACTACATGTATAAATGTAAGGTTTTTAGAGCACATTTTGATCACATTATCCAAACCCACTTCCTCGTGTTTTGCCACCTCCAGAATGTCATTGTGCCACTGCCTGACCTCATGATGCTGTGGCTGCCGCCGTCACCTCCTCACTCTGTCTTAAATGTTGCCACCTGGCTTCAGCTTGTTTTTTTCCAGCTTGCGCTGGCATGACTTTATCATGGCTACAATCCGCTAGAGTTTTTTGGTCAGTTTGCCTCTTAAGTTGCCCAGGGAATTTTATAGTGAAGCGGATTCTAATGAGCGGCGGCAGTCATCTGCGTGTCCATACTAAAAATACAACATTGATGAAGTCCAAAACCAAGCTCCCTCTGCATATTTAAATGGCACACGTTCTACAGCACCCTGCAGGCTCTGTGCAGCCTGGAAATAGCTGTTTTTTTAATGTTGGATTCGTCCCGAAGTAATTCGGGAACGATATTTATTTTTGTCGGGAAAATTCGGCGAAGTGACAGATCGGAATTTTTGAGAAATTCGCCCATCACTAATAACTGCACATCCAGTTTTTAACACATTTGTCACAACTGGGCATAAAGTGACATCTTTTGGATTGCATGGGTTCAGGAGCTCAGCCTGTGATATTCAAAGCAGGAGCTGATTGTAAGGTACAGCCAGGCTCCTGCTACAACAGCTGCCTCTGATCCTAACCATTTAACCCCCACTATATTTATATCAAACTAGAAAATAAAATTTTCCGTTGTTTCACTATTGCATGTTTTTCGCTGGGAGTCAAAAAATGGATTAAGATATAATCAAATGTGGCATTCACTCCAAAGTGATACCAATAAAGACTACAAATTGTTCTATAAACAAACAAATCCTGATACAGCTAATGTGATGGAAAATTTAAGATATGAATCCCAGAAAATGGTTACACAAAGTATTTTTAAGTGATATTAATGTGCAAATCATTAAAACTTTAAATTATTTCAATTTGGTATCGCCAGAATTGTACTGACTTGCAGAATAAAGTATTATTCAGGCTGAAAACTGAACAGCGTGAATTAAAAAACTTTAAAAAATAATGGTGAAATTAAAACATATAAAAAAGTTATGGTTCTTAGTAAAAAAAAAACTGCCACATCACTAGGGTCAAATCTGGCTGCAAAGGCAGGAGTTTAAAATAATATTACAAAAATATAAAGCCATATAAAGCCATAAGATTCAAAGCCTGCGTTCCAGCAATTTGATCAGAATAATAGTGTAACAGGTATGGTAAAATTTCCCCCATCTCCTCTTTCAAGTCATCACTCGCATAGACCTGATAACTTGTAGACAATGTTGGCATCTGCTTATCATATTGAAGCAGGTCTGTGGTATTTACATAGCTGATAGTAAAAGTGTGAACATCAAAGCAAATAACAATGGTTTGAATTTATTCCCAGGATGGAAAGAGAGAAAAAGTGAAATTGCCAATGGGAAAAAAGTATTTGAGAGGAATGCTAATGATGTGTACACAATTACAATAACGAATGTCACCAAGTCACATCACTGATTTAGAGCAAAACCCGAGATGTCAAATCACACAGAATGGTAACAAGATAGTAATTGTTCTTTGTAGTTTACCATGTCTTGTGAGAAAAAAAGTCTTTCAGTCTTAAAAGCACAAGTCGATTATCAGACTTCAGTACATTATCTAGTCTGTGCTTTTACTGCTACATGTAACTTGTCTTGTCCCCTATTAAAATTCATATATTCCAGTTAAAAAACTGATTTCACAGTTCGGTGTGGAACTTTAACACAACACATACAGCTTTCTTGGTTGTTCTTAATATTACACTTGTTAAAATAGTTTAATTTCCTCAATTTCTAAAGGTAAATGTGGGTAGTGGAAAGGAATATAAACATTTTTATAAAAGAAAGTAATTTATAGTGGTCTGAAAACTACAGAGATACATTGTAGACACCCCCCCCCCCCACCCCCCCCCCCCCCCCCCCCCCCCCCCCCCCCCCCCCCCCCCCCCCCCCCCTCCCCCCAGGTCCCTCTACTTACTAGATCTTCACCATGTGGTAGATATTTGCAAGGCTGCCATCAGGGCAATATTGGCAGTGCTCATATTCTTCACTGAACCATCTGCTGGTGCTTTTCATTCTCCTGCTTTTCGCTGCAGGTGACATCTCTCCTAACCCTGGCTCACCCTCCTTTACTGCTAAACCCACCTCCTCTTCTGCCTCCCATAGAAACCCTGCTAATCTGTTTGGAATCATTGTATGTCTTTTCAAGCTCCTATTAAATGTGCTATGTGGAACCCCCAATCTGTCTGTAACAAACTCAATGCTGTTCATGACCTGTTCCTCTCTAACTCCCTTAACCTGCCAGCTCTCACAGAAACATGGATCCAACAATCTGACACAGATTCCCTTACTGCTCTCACCTATGGTGGCCTACACTTCACCCACATCCCCAACCAGAGAACAGGCAGGATGGAGGAGTTGGCATGCTGCTCTCCCCACACTGCACTTACCAGGTCATTCCTCCTGCACTCCCAATTTCCCTTCCTTTGAGGTCCCCCACTCAGACTCTTTGAGCCATGTTCTCTCAGAGTCACGGTTGTGTACAGACCCCCTGGCTCACCCCATCAGTTTCTGGTTCATTTTGCTGCCTGGCTTCCTCACTTCCTCTCTACTGAAATGCTCACTCTCATCATGGGTGATATCAACATCTCCATTGATGACCCCCATATCTCTCTCTGCCTCTCAGTTTCTTTCATTTTTCATCTTCTCTCGGCCTCTCACAATTTACAGGCTCTCCCACCCACAAGGATGGGAAGTCTTTTGATCTGGTCTTCTGTCATCTCTGCTGATTTTCTAGCTTTAATAATTCTCCTTATACACTCTCTGACCACAACCTTCTCTCTTTCACTATCACTAATTCTCAGCCTTCTCTGGACACACCTGCCCATCACACATTCAGAAATATCCTCTCCATCAACACTCAGGAACTCATAGACAAAATACAGTCCTCACTGTCCCCTGTCTCCTCCCTCTCCTGTTCTGACCTGACTGTAAAACAATATGATGAAACTCTCTCAACCACCCAGGACAAATTGGCACCACTAACACAATGCACCACCAGAGTCAGATGCCAGCAACCTTGGCACACACCTCAAACTCACTTTCTGCAGTTAAATTCCAGGTGTGCTGAGCATCTGTGGAGAAAGTCAAAGCTACTTGCAAACTTTCTCCACTACAAATTCATGCTCAGGACTTATCACATTGCCCTGCATTGCGCCAAACATAAATATTTCACCTCCCTCATCTCAACATAACACAACAACCCAAAACTGCTGTTTGACACTTTCTACTCCCTCCTCAGACCTAAAGCTCAGGCCCCGGTCACATGATCTCTGTGCTGAAGACCTGGCTACTCACTTTAAAGACAAAAGTGACAGTATCCGCCAAAACATTTAATCTCAAATCTCAAGTAGCATCCTGTCCCTCCCTGCACCTCCTCTAGTCTGCTCTCAGCTCTTGACCCGACAACAGAAGAAGAAGTATCCAGGCTTCTCTTATCTGCTCGCCCCACTACCTGCTGTAGTGATCCCATTCCCTCCCATCTTGTTCAGTCCATTTCTCCAGCATTCATTTCTCACCTAACTGCAATCTGTAACCTCGCTCTCCACTGGGATCTTTCCATCCTACTTTAAAAATGCTGCTATAACCCCTTTACTGAAAAAGTCCACTCCAGACCCATCCTGTATTGCTAACTACCGACCAGTCTCTTACCTTCCCTTCATCTGTAGACTGGACACTTGGTCTACTCTCGCCTAATCCTCTATCTCTCTGCAAACTCTCTTCTCGATACTATAAAATTAGGTTTCTGCACTATACACTCCATAGAAACTGCTATAGCTAAAGTCTATAATGACCTACTCACAGTTAAATCTCAGAGCAACTACTCAGTATTGCTTCTTCTGGGTCTCTCTGCAGCATTTGACACTGTTGATCACCATCTTCTCCTCAGCATACTCAGCGCCATTGTCCTCCAGGACACCAAACACTCTTGGTTCCCATCCTACCTCTCTGACCGCTCCTTAAGTGTCTCATTTGCTGGTTCTACTTCTTCTCCTCTCCCTCTTGCTGTTGGGGTACCACAGGTATCGGTTCTTGGTCCTCTCCTCTTTTCAATCTACACAGCCTCCATTGGACAAACCATCAGCAGATTTGGCTTCCAGTACCATCTCTGTGCTGATGAAACTCAATTATACACCTCTTCCTGTGACATCATTGCTGCTCTCCTACAAAACATCAGTGACTGTCTGTCCACTGTCTCTGACATCATGTCCTCCCTCTATCTTAAACTAAACCTCACTAAAACTGAACTTCTATTCATCCCGCCATCTACTAATCAACCCCACCCTGCTATTTCTGTTTCAGTGTGTAGCTTTGCCTACATTATTGATTTACATAGGAAAAAATAAACAGTAGGCATGCTTTAGGCTTGGAAATGTCCTTTCTGCAACATTATACTTTTAAGATTTTAGTGTAATGTGTAGTTACCTTCCTACCATAAATGAAGCAGTACAGGTTTTTGCCTGTAAGTCAATATAAGCACAAATTATGCTTCCTCCTCTTTATCTCCTTGTTAGTCATGCTGCAGTCCCACTCATTCTTTAAAAAAAAGCTAAGCACATCTTTAAGAGATATTACCAAAAAAGAAAAAAGCAACTCCGGTACCACTCTGAAAGCAGGCATAGGAAAGGCAGGCGCTATGCGTACACTGATATCTCTTGCGTAATATAGGTGGTGCTCAGTGAAAAAAAGACATTACAATTTGATCCAAAATATACAGGTAGAAGATGTAAATCCACGGCACTCACCAGCATACTTCGTATAGCACAAATTTATTAGCACCTTGTAGAATACAAAACGCAGGTCACATCGGGTAAAGATGAAGAGATGCAAGTGGCAACAGCCGTTTTGCATGTGGTCACGCTTCCTCTAAGCCTATTGGGAGATTGTGTCATCACACCTTTAAATCCCCCATTGGACCTGTTTAACATCCATCATTAAAAACATATATACATATATACAGTAACAATATTTTCATAAAAAGGATGATAGATCATTGCGATCGTTTAACTGTATAGGTCCTAGCGCTTCTGTACGGAGGATCCATTTCGCCTAACATTGTAATAATTTTGTATGTTTATCCATGCCATTCATTGAAGTGGAAATACGTTGTAATCCTGCAAACTTAACCCCTTCTAGATTATTACTGTGAACTTCTCTCGTGTGCAATAAATCTAGGAGCTCCTTTACCTGTTTTTAGTGAATAAATATGTTCTCTGATTTGATTAAATAAGGGTCTAATCATTTTCCCTATATAGAAATATTTACATGGGCACCAGATTGCATAAACCACAAAGTCAGACCTACATGTTATAAAGTGATCAACTTTATGTTCAACACTACATAATTTCAATATTTTATTTTCCTCCATATATTTACAATATGAGCAATGTCTACATTTATGATTGCCCTGTGGTAATGTTTTTTTCAACCAATTATTATGTGCCTCCTAGTTTACTCATAACTAATATAACCCTTACATTTTTGACCGTCTAAAGGATATAATGGGAGGGTATTGGTTTTTTTTCAGGATTTCTTTCCCAAAAGTAAATGAGTAGCGCTTTTATCTTTTAATATGATCCGCAATGGGGTTGTAACGCTCTGTAAAATGAAAATTTGTAATTTTTCTTCACTATAGCCTCTACCCCTTAACCACCCATCAATTAAAAAAAATTCTGGGGGGGGGGGGGGGTTTCGGTATATTCCTTTTTTTTCAAAAAATTGGCTTTTAAGGGAGTTGTTTTACATGTGGGGATGAAAACTTCCAAAAATGGGGGATTTAGGGGCAGGGGGGTTTTCAACATCCCTTTGTTACTATCCTGTCATCTATTTTTTGTGTTTAAACCAAAAATTTTACCTCTTTTTTCCAATTTGGGAAGTAAAAACTCTATTATTTTTTGACATTAATGGTTTAAAAAATATAAATCTTTGCCCGAAGATTATTACACTATCAAAAAGCATGACCAGTGTTGGATGTATCTAAGAAAAAGATTGTTAACTTTGTAAATATAGTTTTCCTCCCAAATTGCCAAAAATAAGTTAGTAAAAGTTGGTCCAACTGGCATCCCCATGGCGGTCCCTACTGCCTGTTCAAACCATTCCTGCTTAAACATAAACGCATTATGTGTTTTAAAACAAATGCAATGTCACAAATAAATTTCTAGTAAATCTTTAAAATCCTTTGTCCAAAAACATTTTATTGCTTTTAAAGCCCTTCTCAGGGCATATCCTAGTGTAAGCTAATAAAACATGGGTTGCAAAGTATTTTGGAAAATATTGTAATATCAAATACATTTTGTAAAAAGGTCTTAGTATCCATTAAATACGAAGGAGTATTAGACAGAAGTGGACGAAGATACCAATCTAAATAAAATATATAACGCCATTCCAGCATGGGGTTTTGAAGGACGGTTTCCCGTAGACTAATCTCATCAGTTCTAGAGGAAGTCAGTGCTAAGGATGGGGTGAGCCCCTGGGGGCATATATGTAGATTTTTCTAAACTTTGATCAGTGCCCCATAAAAGGGTTGGTAAAAAAAATGAGAATGCTTGGGGCTGGGGGGAAAAAAGGTGGTGAAGTGGGTAAGCAACGGGTCACTGATAAAAAACAAAAGGGGAGTTTTTTAAAACAGTTAATTTTGGGGGATCGCGTTACTAGGGGGACCACAAGGGTCAGTATTGGTCCCCTTTTGAGATGGGCGAATTTCCAAAAAAATTTGATTGGGTCACTTCGCCCAAAATTTTGACAAAAATAAATTCGGTTCCGAATTACTTCGGACGAATCGCGTTAAAAA
>JAODAL010026622.1:0-56411 GCA_025379985.1 Phyllomedusa bahiana | reverse complement strand
CAGGGCAGCCCCCCAATCACGGTTTTCCGCCCGGTTTGCCGCCCCCCGGCCCGGCCACAAAACATTGTACTTGCAACAATCTTCCATCGGTTTCCCGGACGGAATCTGTGCAAGCCGATGTGAAGGGGGAGGGCTTTTCTCCGCTCATCGCGGAGAAAAGCCGCCACCCCCTCCCGCAGCCATGAGGACAGCCGGTATTTGTCCTGTGCCGTGAGAACGCACCCTTAAAGTTTGTCAGTAACAAAAATTAAATAAGCTCTTGTATTACTGATCACAATCAACAGGGAATATCATCATCATAGTTGGACAGGGCATCTGGAGCAATGAGAGCAGAGAGAAGTGGTTGGTAAGCTAGAGAAACTTGTGCGAATAAGCAGGAGATAAAATCTCCTCTATCTTCTAAACAAAGCGAAATCAGAACAGCTATGTATTTGTTAATCGTCTTTATTTACCTTTGCCTCCATGTTTAAACCTAACCATTGTGGCAAACCCCTTTAAGCCAATTAAGCATAGTAATTGAGGTACTAACAGACCTGGCCCTATGTACATAGGCTCTAGCCCCACCTATGTACTACTACTACTACACCTTCTTCTTTTGTATATACACAGTTAATAAACCCACTTAGTAAGTATGTCTTCTTGATTGCCAGGGGCCAACTCCCCATTCGTGTTATTAAGGGGTCTTACAAACTGTTACTTTTCAGATATTAAACACATTTTGTAGTATAATTTTCCAATGTAGGTTTAAAACTATTGCATTGGCTATCTGTATCATTATTAGACAAGAGCTGTCGACTATTCTATGTCCTCATGTGTCTCTATCAACCACCAGTGAAAATTGTCCTTTTAATCTAAATGTTTTTGCCCTCCGCACCCATGTTTGTTTATTATAGGGTGATGCTTATGCCAGGGAGTGGAAAGAAGTGAGAAAATGGGCACAGGTAAGGATATTTATGTGCATGTAAAGGGGACACAACTAAACTGTGCAAGTTTCCTAATTTGCAGTGAGTCACCACCAGGGGCGTAACTAGATAAGCCTGGGCCCCCATAGCAAACTTTTGGATGGGGCCCCTACCCCACCCTCCCCCCGCCTCCCCGACCACGAACATTTACCAGGACATGCAGTAGATAATGTAGATAAAACAAGGGCAAATACTTCAACATTCATCTCACTAAACATACTGCTACCCAAAAAAACCACTATACCAAAACCAACATTACCAATAAACTACTACAAAATGGACCTGATTATACTGACAGAACATGACCATAAATTACCACCATATAGTAACTGAATAATACCCCTACACTATTACTGATCAGTCTACAAAGATCAATAGTGCCGCCATATAGTGACCATATAGTGGTAGGTATCAGTATGCACAGGGGCTCTGCAGACTGTATATAACCACCATACAGTCAACGTATAGTTGCAGATACCAGTGTACACAGGCTCTGCAGACATATGTGATTAAAGTGTTTTCACATCTTAATGACTCCAGGTGACATTTCTGATAAGTTCGTTGACTTTCTCTTTGGTTTTGCATCCGGGCCAGCCACCATGATGACTCTCCCGCCACTTGTCCCTGGAGATTTAGACACAAAAAAATTTAGAATACTAACTTTTTCCAGAACCTCACTCCCTTCCCCCCTGGCTTATATGGGTCCATTTAGGCAGGCAGGTTTACATAAAGGGTATATGGGGCCCGAGACAGGCCGGTTTAGGTAGGCAATAAAGGTCCCCACAAAGGCAGGGTTTAGGTACTATAGGGCCCCATAAAGGTAGTCAGGCAGGGTTAGGTAAAAAAAGCGCCCCATATAGATAGGGAAAGGCAGGGTAGGTACTTAGGGCCAATTTTTGAGGCAGGCAGGCCTTAGGTAGACTATAGAGGGCCCTAAGGCAGGCAGGGGATGGGTAACTTAAAGGGGGCAAATATAGGCAGTATGGATAGGGGAGGCATAGGGCTAAAATATAGGAGGCAGGGATATGGTGGCTATAGGGGCTATATATAGGAGGGAGGGGGATAAGGTAGGTAAGGGGCTAAAAAAGTCAGGGGAGGGCTTTGGGAACTATATATAGGTAGACAGGGTAAATACAGGCAGGCAGGCAAAAAAAAAAGGAACAGGGCTTTATCAGGCAGGCAAGGCTATATACAGGGAAGCTTTAAAAAAGGCAGTGGGCTTTTTAAAGGCAGGGGAGGGGTTTATAACGGCAGGTAGGGTATATACATGCAGGGGGCATGGGGGGCATTCGGCAGGGAGGGCATGGGGGCATATACAACAGGCAGGGGGTATGGGGGCTTAAAAAAGGCAGGCAGGGGTTGGAGGGGGGTATAACAGGAGGCAGGGCAAAAGGGGGGCTTTATACAGGCAGGCATGGGGGGGAATACAGCAGGCAGGCAGGGGGGGGGACTATAATAGCGGGCTATTGGGGAGCTATATACAGGAGCAGGGCTTTGGGGGACTATATAAGCAGGGGGTATTGGGGGGTATATACAGGAGGCAGGCTAGGGGGGTATAACAGGAGGCAGTGCTATGGCGGCATATATACAGGCAGGCAGGGCTATGGGGGGGCTATACACAGGCAGGTAGGGCTATTGGGGGCTATATACAGGAAGGCAGGGCTATTGGGGGCTATATACAGGCAGGCAGGGCTATGGGGGAACTATATACAGGAGGCAGGGATATGGGGGGCTTTTATAGGGGCAGGCAGGGCTAGGGGGGGCTATATACAGGCAGGTGGGTTTTTAGGGCAGGGTTATTAAAAATTGAAAAATAAGAAACCACTTACTCACCTTTGCCACGCTCCCTCGCCGCTCAGCTACCGGGCAGTCCGTGGTCGGCGCGGGCGGCAGCCCACATCAGCATTGTGGGCCGGCACCTGTGCCCAACAGGCTGATTATCAGAGCGAAGCTCTACTAACACCAGACAGTCCTGCCTTTGAACGCTCGGGCCAGAGGGCCTGAGCATTCAGAGGTGGGAAGCACCAGGCCCCGCAGCTCAAAGTGTTCACTATGTTCACTGCCAGTGGGTGCAGGAGCCGAAATACCAGGGCAGAAGATGTGTTAGTAGCTGCCTCGGGGCCCAGGCCCCCCTAAGAGCCCGGGCCCCGGGGCAGCTGCTACGTCTGCTTCCCCGGTAGTTCGGCCCATGGTCACCACTTCCCTTTTAAGAGGACCCTTGACATCTCCCGTCTTTTGTTTTAGTAAATAAGAGTATTTCAGACAGCATATTGTGGCACACACAGGTAGGCGTCACAATACGTGTTCGTTAGCGCTGTTTAAGGTTCATGCTTGCAAGCGCATACTTTCGCCATGCAATGGCCCGGGGAAGCTTTCTGCCTCGTATACGTTTCTATTTCTCCATTGCCGCCTACCCTGACCAAACTGCCTGCTCACCACTACGATTCTTGGATTACGTTTTTGTACCTCGCTGCACCTCGGCTGCCGCCGCAAGCAAGTCACTTCGGGGGTAACGACCTGGTAGCCTCACGCCGCAGCAATTCCATCGCGCGGTGCGGCGGGCTCGGGTGAAAACCGGGGGCTACTTCGATTCCATTCCTGGCGGGCTTACTCCATCACTTGCGGTGGTCCAGCGATCCACTACCAAGTCCGTTACAGTAAGATCCAGCCAAGGATCCCGCCAAGGTGCCTCTGCCAAGCATCGTGGATATTACGACGATTGTTGCCCAGCAATCGCAACAAATCGCACAACAGGGACAGCAGTTGGGCCAGCTCTCCGCCATGATGCGTCAGCTTCCTTGCATTTCCCCGCAGCAGTCACCGCCACCGTCCGTGGCTCCGTCTACATCAGCAGGTCCTTTGGCCACTGTGGGACCCAAGCTTCGGCTCCCTCTACCCTCCAGCTTTGCCGGGGATCCTAAGCTCTGCCGGGGTTTCATTACGCAGTACTCTATGCACGTGGAGCTGATGGCGGACCAGTTTCCCTCGGAGAGGTCTAAGGTGGCCTTCGTTGTGAGCCTACTTTTCGGGAAGGTCCTGGCTTGGGCAACCCCCCTCTGGGACAGGAACGACCCTGTGACTGTGGACCTACAGACCTTCCTCCAGGAATTCCGCACCGTTTTCGAGGAGCCGGCGCGTGCTTCCCCTGCTGAGAAACCCCCCTCTTGAGCCTTCATCAGGGCGAGTCCTCTGTGGAGACTATGCGGTTCAATTCCGTACCCTGGCTTCGGAGCTCGCATGGAACGATGCCGCCCTCTGCGCCACCTTCAAAAAGGGTCTGTCCAGCCGGGTAAAGGACGCTTTGGCAGCAAGAGACCTCCCGTCCTCCCTGAACGAATTAATTCACCTTGCCACTCGCATCGATATAAGGTTCACTGAGAGGCAGGAAGAGCTTCGCCAAGAAAGAGAGGCTGCTCGCCCTCGTCGTCGTTTTCACCTGGCTCCTGTGTTCCAGCATTCTCCAATTCCACCTCCTCAAGCCCCAGAGGGGGAACCTATGCAAGTGGACCGGACCACTTCCGCAGAAGTTGCCCCCTTCGTCCACAGCGTCCGTGAAACGCTCTCACCTAGGTGCCGTAGGAGAGGCGGCCCTAGGTGCAGTTTCTTCCTCTCCACGTTTGATGATGCCAGTGGAGGTGATGTCTGACGCTGGTTCTTCGTTCCGGAGCTCAGCCTTCCTGGACTCGGGGTCAGCCGGGAACTTTATCCATGCCTCTTTGGTAACCCGGTACCGCGTGCCTGTAGTCCGCCTGGAGAAACCTTTGCTGATTTCTTCGGTTAGTGGGGAGCTCCTCACTGATCCCATCCAGTACATAACCCGGCCAGTGACTCTCCGGGTGGGGGCTCTACATAAGGAGAAGATCAGGTTCCACGTTCTGTCCCGTGCTTCCTCGGCGATCCTCTTGGGGCTTCCCTGGCTGCAAGGTCACGCCCCTACGCTGGATTGGAAGACAGGTGAGGTCCTGCGTTGGGGACTGGAATGCCAGAACCTCTGCTTGGGGGGCCCCCCGGTCCCCTACCATTTCCCCCGCACCCGCTTCCCGGGGACCCTCGCCAGGCCTACCCTGAGTCCCAAAGGACGGGGGAGTTTCCCAGAGAAGGAGGCCGAAACTCCCAAAACCACATGGGCCTTACGACTCCCCCCCATTGTCCTTCCAAAAAAACCAGCCCTTTCCCCGGGGAAAGGGCTACCCGTTGTCCGTACCGGGCTCAGGCCTTGTTGGCCCTACATCCGGGAAAGAATTTGCAAAAAGGGTTTTTCTTCCGAAAGTCCTCCCCCCCCAGCCGGAGCCGGGTTTTTTTTTTTCTACAGAAGAAGGAGGGTTTCCCCCCCGCCCGTGTATAGATTTACCGGGGACCAAAAAAAATCCCCCGAAAAAAAAACGCTCCCCCTCCCCCCGCTGATCACAGAACTTTTGGGACCGGCTAAAGGGGGGCAAAAGGGTTTTTTTAAAAGTTGGATCGGGCGATTGCCTAAACCTCTTTCAGAATTCGGGGGGGGGAACGAGGGGGAAAAAACGGTTTTTAAATTTCCCCGTATGGACATTTCGAATATCTCGTGATGCCCCTTTGTGCTCTGCAACGTCCAGAAAGGTTTCAAAAATTTTGGGTTAACGATCCCTTTTCCGGGTTCTCTTGTACATTTGGGCTTTAAATATTTGTACTTGGATGACATCCAAATTTTTTCTCCCCTGATCTTCAATGCACCGAACCCAAGGCGCCCGGTTCTGCGACGCCCTGCGCAGCAATCGACTGTACCCAACCCTGGGGGAATTTTTAAATTCCATTAGACCGCCTACCCTTCCCGGGAAAACCGGTCTCTGCCATGGGCCTGAAGATGGACCCAGCAAAACTCTCTGAGTGCTTAAAAATGGCCCCCTCCCGGGAGGTTTTATTGGGCCATCCAGCGCTTCCTGGGTTTCCAAAATTATTTTCCCGTCAATTTTTTCCCCCACTTTCCACTTTGGGGCCCCTAAGGGCCCCCCTAAAGAAGAACGCGAACCCGGATGCGGGCCCTTTTTTCCAGAGGGAGAAAAATTTGTTGATCAAAAAAACTCCCCCTTCTCCACTGCACCTGTCTTGGTCCGGCCTGATCCCGAGAACCGTTTTTCCCTTGGGGGTGGATGTTTTCTTCTGGGGGGCCCCGGGGGGGGTTCCTCACACAAAAAGGCCCCAAGGGGCCAAAAATTTTTCCATGTGGGTTTTTTCTCTAAGACCTTTTCGCCGGCGGGGGGGGAAACTAGGGCCAAATTGGGGCCCCCGGGAACTTTTGGCCATAAATTTTAGCCCTGGGGGAGTGGCGAATCTGTGGAGGGGGCCTCCCACCCAATCGGACATCTTTCCCGGACCATAAGAATTTACTGTCCCTTTCCCAGACAGCCAGCGCTTAAAATCCCCCCAAACCCCCCCGATGGTCTCTTTTTTTCAACATTTCCGATTTCGCTCCCATTTCCGACCTGTGAAAAAACGCAGGCGGGACCCCCTCTCCCTGCCTCAGAGTAGTCGGTGAAGAAACCCGTGTCACAACAAAATAAATTTCTCCCGAAGGTTTGGTTCCCCCGGCAGCCCCCGCAGATCTCCAAACGCCCCTACGGCAAGATTTTCGGCCCCCGGCACCAGGAAGAAGGTTTTGGAATGGGGGCTAGTTCTCTTTTGGTGGTCTTTTCCGGAGCAGGGGAACCCTATGCTTTGATCTCAGGGCACTACTGGGGGCCGACTCGGGCAAGGATGTCAAGGATTTTAAAGTTTCGCCTGTATCACAGGGTTGCTGGGGAAACAAGGTCCCACGTCACAGGCCTGCAGGGCTCTTGCATCCACTCCCCCTTCCCAAAAACCCCTTTGGGACGCTTTTTTAAAAACCATGGATTTCACATTTGCCCTTTCCGGCCCCCTTTGGGGAAATTTCAGAAATTGGGGGGGTTTACTGACCTGTTCTCGAAGATGCCCCAAATTTGTGCCTCTCCCTGGCCTCCCCGTCTGCTCCAAAATTAGCTAAAAATTTTTCTTCCGAAAATTTTTTCCCGACTTTAGGGGTTTTCCTTCACACATTGTCCCCAAACCGCGGTGTTTCAATTTTTTTCCCGTTTTTGGGCGTGCACTTTCCCCCCGCTGAAAAGAAAATGGAAATTTTGGTCAGCATATAAACCCCTCAACCCAAAATGGGCAGGTGGAGCGGGTGAACCAGATTCTTGGGGAAAAACCTGCGTCACTTTGTATCGAACGTAAAGGACAACGGGGCCGAGTTTGCTCCCTTGGGGCCCAAATTTCCCTCTTAAAACCATCGGCCCTCGGAGGAAAGGGGCGTTTCCCCTTTTTTTTGTGGGTCTAGGCCGCCACCCGCCCCCCCCCCCCTTCCCCCCCTTCCCCTACTGATTCGGATGTGCCCTTTGGGCCAAAACGCCCAAAAAGTTCGGGATAAAAAGGCCATCAGGCAGGAAGCGACTTTCCCCACTTGGGCCCTCCCCGTTGAAAAATTTCGGGCGCCCAAGGGGAGAAGCCCCTCCCCCAACATTCCCCCGGGTTTGACAAATTTTGGACCCCCCCGGGGAGGTACGTGCGCCTAAAAGGTTCTGAGTTTTAAAAAGGGGGCCCCTCTTTCCCCTCGGCCCCTTAAAGGGTTTTCCTTCGGCGTTGAACCCGGTGACTTCAAGCTCTCCTTGCCTCCATCCCCCCGGACCCAAAACGCATTCCATGTCCCCTCCTTAACCCGGGCTGGTCCGAACCGTTTTTTTCAAGGAATGTAACACCCTTTCCCGAGTAGCCAAGTCCGCTGACATCTTTGAGGTAAAGGACATCTTGGAGATGAAGACGGTCAGAGGGAAGCGCTTCTTCCTCGGAGATTGGAAGGGCTTCGGACCAGAGGAGAGGTCCTGGGAGCCAGAATGCAACATCCTGAATCGTGACCTCCTCATCAGGTTTCTGCATCCTAAGAAGGAGGGGAGGTCTAAGGGGGGGGGGGGGCGCGCGGTCCTGTAACGGGTTGCGCCCGTGTCCCCCGAGGCAGGTCCCCGGCGGGGATGGGTGCTGCCGCGGGTCCTACTGTCGCCCGTGGTCGCATCCGTCCTGTCTCCTCACCTGGCCGCGCTCCCGTTCGGTCCGCGTACCCTGCTGGCCAGAATGCGCATGCGCGGCCCATAGCGCACGCGCGCGCTCATTCATGTAGATTTAAAGGGACAGTGCGCCGGTAATTGGCTAATTGCCGGGCGCTGTCTCTATTTAAGTTTTGGACCCACGTCACTTCCCCGCTGGATCTTTGTTGCCCTGTGCCTTTGAGAAAGCGTTCCTAATAGTATAGTTGCCTTGCCGTGTACCAGACCTTGCTACGTTTCTCGACTCCGAACCTCTGCCGCCTGTCCTGACCTTCTGCCTGTCCACGACCACGAACCATTGCTGCCTGCCCTGACCATACTGCCTGCTCACCACTACGATTCTTGGATTACGTTTTGTACCTCGCTGCACCTCGGCTGCCGCCGCAAGCAGGTCACGTCGGGGGTAACGACCTGGTAGCCTCACGCCGCAGCAAGTCCATCCCGCTTTGTGGCGGGCTCTGGTGAAAACCGGGGGCTACTTAGATTCCGTTCCCTGGCGTGGCTTACTCCATCGCTTGCGGTGGTCCAGCGGATCCACTACCAAGTCCGTTACAGTCAGCCATACACTACACTACCCAGCATAACAGTGCCAGCCATACATTGCCACCAAAACAGTGCCATCAGTTGAATGTAACTGTCAAAAGATGAATATTCTATTCTAAAGTATGAGGACAAAGACAAAGCATGTTTGTGTCTTGATGGCTGCTGTGAGTACAGAGGAGCAATAGAGGGCACATGTGCCCACCGGACTACAAGTTGTGCATTCCTGGTCTAAAACAACAGTTCAGTGAATCCTACTGCTTATGGGGCTGTGCAGAAATGAATGATCACTGTTATTCACTGATTAGCAAAGGGTTTGCTTCTGCAATAAGTCATGTTTTCCACTTCATTGAATAGATGGTCATTAGCGTGTCATGCTTAAAACATCAGAAAATAAACACCCAGCAACCATTGCTGGAAGAACACAAACTGGTGCTTACAGTGCATTGGTCTGAATAATATGTTCGTGGCAATTTTTTGCCCCACTCCTCCATGTGGAAATCACACCCAAGTCAACCAATTTTGGTTAGAATCCATCCTTACAGATCACAGATTGTCATCGCTTGGTTGGATGGAATCTTGGGCATCCACTTGGCAAATGGGGTTCAATGTGGATAAATGTAAGGTTCTGCATCTGGGTAGAAATAATCTACAGGCATCATATGTCCTAGTGGAAGAAAAACTTGGAGAATCGCTTGTTGAGAAAGATCTGGGCATTCTTGTAGATAATAGACTACAGAACAGCATGCAATGTCAATCAGCTGCCTCTAAGGGAAGTAAGATATTGGCGTGTATTAAAAGAGGCATGGGCTTGCAGGATGTTATTCTACCGCTGTACAAAGCATTGGTGCGACCTCACTTAGAATATGCTGTTCAGTTCTGGGCCCCAGTTTATAGAAGAGATGTAATGGAGCTAGAGAGAGTACAAAGATGAGCAACCAAACTTATAAGGGGAATGGAGCATCTTAGTTATGAGGAGAGGTTAGTAGAATTGAACTTATTTAGTCTTGAGAAAAGACGGCTTTGGGGGGACATGAATAATTTATATAAATATATAAATGGTCCCTACAAAAAGTATGGGGAAAAATTATTTCACGTGAAGCCCCCTCAAAAGACAAGGGGACGTTCCCTTCGACTAGAGAAAAAAGGATTTAATCTCCAGAGGAGAAGAGCGTTCTTCACTGTAAGAACTGTGAATCTGTGGAATAGCCTGCCTGAGGAGCTGGTCACAGCAGGAGCTGTAGAGAGTTTCAAGAAAGGCTTAGATACCTACCTAGAACTAAAGAATATTAATGCGTATGTAGCTCTGTAAAATTCTGGATCCTGGCTGGTGGAGGCTCCGGGGTCAGAGATGGGGTCTCCACTGGAACAGATTGGTTCTTGCCTTGTGGGTTTCCGGGCATTAACCAGTGGTGAGACTGGGGTTAAAGTCCTTGTCTCTCTCGCGTCACCCACGTTGTCCCCATCCTTGGTTGAAGTTGATGGACACGTGTCTTTTTTCCACCGGGCTAACTATGTAACAATATAATGCGACCTGTCACATAGCTATAAATGTCTGACAGGGTTGGAAGAGCATGACCAAGACTTCCAACTAATATCTAGACTTGGACCTAATTATGAATCTGGGGGATTACCTTGATCTCAGAAGGCCAAACTGTGTTTGGGGAGCGCGTAGGGTACAGAATCAGCCTATATATACGAAGGGGGCTACCGCATCAGCCTATACAGTATGTGAGGGGGGGGCTACAGCACCAGACTTTATACATGAGGAGAGGAGGCTACAGCACCAGCTTATATGTGAGGAGTGGCTACACCACCAGCCTATATGTGAGGAGGGGCTATACCACCAGCCTATATATATATATATATATATAAGGAGGGGCTAGAGCACTAGTCTACATGTGAGGAGGGCTACAGCTCCTGTCTATATGTGTGGAGGTGGCTACAGGCCAAGCCTTTATTTTCAAAAGGGGTCACTGCACCAGCCTGTATGTGAGGAGGGGGTTACAGCACCAGCCTATATGTGACACAGAGGGCTACAGCACCTGTCTATATGTGACAGAGGGGTCAAAAGCAGCAGTTTATATTTTAGGTGAGGACCAGAGCAGTGGTCTGTATATTTTTCTGGAGATAAAAGTAGGTATGGAGGATGCTGAAAAACAAGTTATCATGGCAGTTCGAGCTGGATGAAGAAGAAAAGATTAACACCTCAAGTCAGAGAAGACGTCACCTGTTTGTTAACAATATCTCATTATATGTCAAAAAGTAATTGTCCCAAAATAGATATAATTCGGGACGGTGCCTGACACATGACCTGCCTACTGATGGTCATCAGTAAGGATGTGTTCCTCGCAGCTTACGCCAACTGTCTGTGAGAATAGTGATTGTGCAGTAAGCAGAGAAGAAATGACTATGAGCAAATACATCTGTATATACAAACCCTGAGCTCCTCCATATTGGAGCATGCGCTCGCCCTCCCTGCCCAGAGAGACTAATGATCACGTCTGAATTGGATGTAGAGTTCAAGGCAGAAATGTGTTGATTTACATATCTGAATCTGGTTGCAGTACTTGTCCTATTTATTTAAATTGAAAACCCACATGTAAGTGTAGACGACACAGAATTTCCTAATGCAAGTTAGCCACTTTGAAATGTGGCTAATCCTTGTGAGGAAAGGCAGTGAAATACACCCCTACATTTCTACAGATTTTAAATGCTGATTCCACATTGGATTTTCCATGTCAGTAAAATCTGACATGTGAACATACTCTTTACCAAACATAGGGTGGGTGGGGAATTTTTTTCTCCCCACCGTGAGAGCAATTTAGGCTACAAATTGCCATGCTCATGAAAAAATGTGTTCTTTTTTAATAAAAGATATTAAGATTTAACAATGCTACTGTCACTTATTTCAATCCTATTTAGAAGAATTGAAAACAAGAAAGATACCCAATAAAGAACCTGGTTGTGCTTTTCTGCAAACCGTAGCCCATTTTGAACATATGCCATTTACAGCTACTCTCGATAATAAAGTTTCACAGTTGACAGCAAAAAGAGAGCTTCAAAAACAAGGTAAAAAGCAACAACCATAAGGTTAAAAAAAAGTTATGGAAGATTCATTCCAGTCATTGGGGATATATGAGCTTGAACTTGGTAAGGGATGCAGTTAGTATAAAAATAGGGTAAGACTATGGTCACAACTTCATCAGAAGACTTCGTCACAGATTCCCACAAAAAACAGATGGAAAAATAAGGAAGAATGCTATCCGATCAAATGGCAAACACAACAACAGAAACCCAATGAATCCCATTATAGTCAATGGGGTTCGTCGGGTGCATTAGGTGTCCATCATGTAACAGATCCGGCACCGCCATTATTTCAAGTTTTCTGTGCTTTTGATGGAACAGGAGACTGGAAAGCAAAACGCAGATGTGAACGTAGCCTTAGAAGTTTTATTAGATTGGTAAATGTGAGAACTAGTGGTGAAGTGAAGCTTTAAAGACTAAACCTGAATCAGATCCCATCACTGGAATTAAGGTAAACCTTTTCTATAGCTAATACATGTGCTACAATGGAAAATCATTCTGTAAACTACCTTAGTAGCCATATGTTGTTGCATACTAAAGACTTCCTAAAGTTATAAAGTTCCTGGATTATTATACACTTACAAATTTACTGGTGAGAAGTACATAGAATCCATGTGATAGAAATGACTTTCAATTGTTTAGCTCTTTATATTCTACAGTTTTATATTTTAATAATTTGGGGTTTTTCACAAATACATAACATGACTGCTCTTATCAGGTCAGACGTAGATGCAGACTTGCAGGGAATGGAATGTTCTTATTACACAACAAAAATGTATTTTATTATGCGTAAAAGTGAAACTACACATAAACAATAGGTTACATTTCATCGCTTTAGTGATGTTGAGGCTTTGTGCCAGCATTTGTCTTGGTTAGCACAGATGCCCTGTTCATGCCTTGCTAAATTGAAACAGTCTATAATTGACCAATCTGCACATCTTAGTTGGCTTTCATGCACATGGCAAAGCAATTTTCTCACTCCATCTACATCACTACTGTGGCTCTCCTCCTCAGTGAATTAGAGGGTCCTCTTGCAGTCCCTGCCCTCCCCATTTAGTCCCCTGCAGATCATCACTCTCTTCTTTTTGCGGCATTGTGGGATATTAGCATCTCACCACTATATTAAGAGTCTCTTGTCTGCTCTGACTTAGGCTTGTCTTACTATGCTATTTGTCTTTTTCCGTGGTACACTGCTTTAGAATTGTCAACTGGTGCTAACAGAAACTAAAGGGGATTCACTGAGAGTCAACTGAAAAGGGGTATTAGTTTAGGCCTGTAGCCTTCTAAGCACTGCAACCCTTCGTCAGTGACTTAAAGGGGTTGTCTCACCACATCGATTCATCTTACCTCAGCCCTGTTTTCTTGGTTTCATTTTCGAATTCAGGGATATGTTTAATTACTTTCCTGGATACTAATGGCCTGCATTGACAAGCTGCTGAGGACACCAGGTCTGTAGCTATAGCAACCAACGCTGGTAGCCTATCAGAAGAGATCAAACAGGTCTGTAGCTATAGCGACCTGAGGAGCTGATGCAGCCTATACAAGAGGGGATATCTAGGAATAGGTAGGACACTGTTAATGGACACATCTAGCAAAGTGACTTTTTTTTCAAGATCTTTAATATAAAAAGCAATTCTTGAAGTGAGACAACTCCTTAAAATGACAATGCAAGCCTCAGATGGAAAGAGGTCTATTTTTTGAGGTTGATCTGTTCATTGTTCATAATTTTTTTTATTACTTTGGATTCACTATGTATGCTATTAACACTAGGGGGGGCTCTATCTTTGTGTAAGACGGAACGTGGGGCACTGTTACCATCGTGGGTGCTTATAAAATCTGGGACAGTATGTGGGGTATTGTGACTATCTAGGGCAATATATAGTCCCCTGGAAAAGCAAATAGCCAAAACATTGTAGAATATTTCCTAAAACGAATTGTCCACTTCAAGCAATGAACCTTCAATTTCACCTTCGTTTTTGTTATTTTTTTTTTTTGTGTTTTATGGCATTCTCTGCACAGGATAGCTATGGCAAAACCAATTATGTTTAGTAGTGATGAGCGATTGTGTCAACTATTGGTATCGGATCGATAGTCGATATTGGCAATTATCATGCCGATATCCGATAGCCGATAATAGATAATCGCCAATGACCATTAAAGTCTATGGGAGAGGAACAACAGCTTAATTCTTACACCCAAACAGGGGAGGAGAAGCTGGAATTAACATCTACAACCGTAAACTGGATACGTGCTACATCTTAGGCAAGACAATTAGGCAACAAGAGTCACAGAAAAAAAGTCACAGACTATTCACTATCCCTGTCCCATACCACAGCATGAACCTTAAACCTGCATGACCCACAAATTAAAAAGTGCCAGAAGGCAATATTAGTTGAACCATCATCTTAGTTGAACTGGACATTGACTATCCTTGTCCTGTACCACAGCATGACTCTCAAACCTGCATGAACCACAGATTAAAAAGTGCCGGAAAAAGGAGTCTTTCAACCACCATTTTAGTTGAAATGGACATTGACTATACCTGTCCTTAAACGCAGCATGACCCTTAAACCTGTCTGACCCACAGATTAAAAAGTTCTGGAGAAAGGAGTCGTTGAACCACCATTTTAGTTGAACTGGACATTGACTATCCCTGTCCTGGACCGCAGCATGACCCTGAAACCTGTCTGACCAACAGATTAAAAAGTGCCGGAACTAACCGCACTGACCATTTTGGTGGCTTCTTCAAAACTGGCAAGGATGGTGCAGAGCTCTTTCACCTGCCTCCACTCTTGGTGGCTTAACAGCCTGAGGTCCGCACAGCTGCTTGTCAGGTCATGTGTCACTTCGTACTGCGTAATGGCATTGCGCTGCTGCCACAATCGCTGGAGCATGTGGAGGGTGGAATTCCAGCGGTTTCCACATCAACAATGAGACGGTTGACGGGGAGGCCGAGCTGACGCTGTAACGCAGCCAGCCGGGACGAAGCAGGGTGCGAATGGCGAAAGTGTGAGCTCAGACCTCGAGGCTTCCTCAGCATGCAGTCCAGACCCGGGCAGCGCTTTAGAAATGTCTGGACGACGAGGTTCATGATGTGTGCCAAGCAAGGGATGTGCTCCAGCCTACCGATCTTAAGGGCGGCCAGGAGATTTCGACCATTATCGCACACCACCTTGCCTGGCACAAGGTTCTTGTCACCCAGCCAACGCTTGGTCTCGTTGCAATGAGCTGTCACAGCTCCTGACCTGTGTGTTGACGGTCTCCAAGACAGATTAATTTCAACACGGCCTGGTTTCTCTGGGCACATGATGCTACCAGTGGACCTTGGGGGAAAAAAACCCTGCACCATCCCTGCGGTTTTGAAGAGCGTGCACCAAGACTGAGAGCCACCGTCACCACCAGAGACATCCACCCAGCTCACCCAGTGAGCTGTCACAGAGATATAGCGGCCTTGGCAGTGCTCACTAGTCTATGTGTCGGTGGTCAGATGGATTTTGCCGTACACAGATTGTAGTGCTAAAAGATTTATTGATCATCCGGAATCCATATTGACAGTATCACTTTAAGAATTATAGATGATAATAGCTAGTCTTTAAGCTGTAATTTTCCTAGCGCTTGGTAAATGTTAGTGAGAAACAGTATATTGACACAGAGGTTTGTTATCAGGGTCTCTCACATGACTTTGTTGTTGTGGGAGCGTTGTACTGAGTAGCCACATAGCTCTGTGCTGGTGTAAACAATTACTACCCAGCGATGTTTAGAGGGAAATCATGGGAACTCAGGTGTTCAGCATCAAGTCATGGGTTTTTTCCAGTGCCAGGTTAACCTCTTAAGAACTGGCCATTCGAAGGAGGGAGGCCTTATACTGGAAAAGTACTGATCTGTCAGCTTGCGTAACACTTGGTTACACAGGCATTTGTTTCAAGTAAGATATAAGCTGAGAAAGTTTGCTGCAAAGTTAGAAGTTAGCTTTTACCTGTGGGCTATAGAGGGACGCCTCGCCGCCATTCGAAGGAGGAGGCCTTATACATGAAAGTACCTGATCTGTCAGCTTGCGTAACCCACTGTTACGCAGGCATTTGTTTCAGTAAGATATAAGCTGAAAGTGCTTGCTGCAAGTTAGAATACGTACTGTGGCTATAGAGGGCGGACCTCGCCGCCACAGTGTGGATACCAGGTAGATCTCTCTATCTTCGCTGACCCCTTCTCCCAGCTGATGTTACAGATAGATGATGCTGATAAGATGCCTGATGAAGCTTTGACCCATATATAGGTGTGATGTAAGTATTTGTAATCCATATTATGCGTGCTTTGCCTTTGTAACCAATATTATCCGTGCCTTGCCTTTATAATCTATGTTATGCAAAAGTATACAATATCACACTATCTTCTTGTAGTTTTATGTAATCATTGAGTTACTCATATAATAAATTAAATAAAGCATTGGATGTTGCCTTCTTTAAAGCCGTATTGGACCCACACAAACAGTTGGAAAAACACATATGCAGACAACGCGCTTGAGATTTTAGATGACACGTGCCTGGTCAGGGCAGGGGCGGCTTTTCTGGAAAAGAAATGCCTGCTCGGCATATGGTATTGAGGTCAGGCAAGGGCCATGACGTGGCGGAACCCATCTGTGTCCACCAGATGGAAAGGAAACATTTCCAAGCCCAAAAGCCTGGCAATGTCGACATTGCCAGGCTTTTGGCTTTGGGATAGTTTGGGTTAAAGTGTTTCTTCTGCTCCCAAACTTGGTAGACAGAAGGCTGGCTGCTAGACTGGCTGCTGTACAGCGTGCAGGTCAAACTGGTGGAAGGAGAAGGGGTAGGCTGTGTCTCTGGTGGTGCTGGTGGTACTCGGGCGACGGTGGAGGCTGAAGCGGAGGCTGATCCTTGATCATGATGCTGAGAGACATGGGCAGCTGAGGAACACTTGGTCTTGGAAGTGGCGGAGGAGGAGGAGTTGGAGACAAAGAGTGTGACAGTGGTTGGAAGCCCGGGATCGGTGTGGCCTTTTTACGCCAAGTGTTCCCTCCATTTCAACTCATTCATTCGCTGCATGTGACTAGACATGTTGGTGGTGGTTAAACACCTAAGATTCTTCCCCTTACTGATGCGTTTGCGGCATATGACATCGCTGGGTGAATCAGAGGCTTGATCGAAAAAGGCCCAGGCTTGAGAGGTTCTGGACCTTTTCGACGGCGATAAGGGAGAAGTGGTGTTTCCACTGATCATGGCTGGTGAAATAATCTCAGCGGACTTGTGCGACCGCCCTCTCCCTTTTTGAGGCGGGACCCGTGCTGACACTACCCTATCATCTTACTCCTCGTCCAGTGATGAAGCGCTCGCAAGCAAATTCTGCTGAAAAGACCACGTTGGATCCGCAATGTCGTCATCATCATCAACACAGGTGACCTCCTCGTCCTGACATTCTACATCCTGGAGCTGCGGGCTACAAGCAACAGGCACTGCAAGGCGTTGCCGACCGCCCGGGATTATTGCCGATTGACTGGCTTCCTTCTGCTCCTCTGATGGCATCAGCGATTGGCCGTCAGAGCAGACAAAATCACCCTCTTTGGCCTCTTGATCTTTTGAAATGCCTTCTGACCCCAACCTCATTTTGTTATCAAAGAGGTCTTCAAAAAATGGATTATTCACAGTGGTGGGTACATGAGTTGACATTTAGGCTGCCTTCACTTCATGTTGGACGGATGCTGACGATGATGATGACGACATTTGTGGCCGTGACTGGGAGGACGAGGAGGTAAGACTGCTGGATGCAGGTTGCATTAACCACTGAAGAACAGATTGGCGACGCTGTTCATTACTGAGATTCACAGGACACCGACCCAGCGATGACAGTCCTGACGGTCCTGCAACCAACAATCCGCTGGCTTGCGTGTCTTCGCCAGCACTGGAAGGAGCACCTTCTCTCATACCTCTACCTACACCCCTCTTTGCTTGCTTACCATCTGCAGTTCGCTCCATGTTCAGAAATATAAAAAATTTAAAATGGTATGGAAGAGTTTTTGACAGTCTCTTATTGAAATCACAGCTATCCCTCTAATTTCCAACAGCCAACTAGGATTAGAAACAGAATCAAATATCTGTGAAATGCAATCTGGTGGAAGAACCGTAACACAAAATCAACAGTGTTCTTCCTATGAGGGGACATATCTATATACCTGCCTAACTGATGTGGACCTACACTCACCGGCCACTTTATTAGGTACACCTGTCCAACTGCTCGTTAACACTTAATTTCTAATCAGCCAATCACATGGCGGCAACTCAGTGCATTTAGGCATGTAGACATGGTCAAGACAATCTCCTGCAGTTCAAACCGAGCATCAGTATGGGGAAGAAAGGTGATTTGAGTGCCTTTGAACGTGGCATGGTTGTTGGTGCCAGAAGGGCTGGTCTGAGTATTTCAGAAACTGCTGATCTCCTGGGATTTTCACGCACAACCATCTCTAGGGTTTACAGAGAATGGTCCGAAAAAGAAAAAACATCCAGTGAGCGGCAGTCCTGTGGGCGGAAATGCCTTGGTGATGCCAGAGGTCAAAGGAGAATGGGCAGACTGGTTCGAGCTGATAGGCAACAGTGACTCAAATAGCCACCCGTTACAACCAAGGTAGGCAGAAGAGCATCTCTGAACGCACAGTACGGCGAACTTTGAGGCAGATGGGCTACAGCAGCAGAAGACCACACCGGGTGCCACTCCTTTCAGCTAAGAACAGGAAACTGAGGCTCCAATTTGCCCAAGCTCATCGAAATTGGACAGTAGAAGATTGGAAAAACGTTGCCTGGTCTGATGAGTCTCGATTTCTGCTGCGACATTCGGATGGTAGGGTCAGAATTTGGCGTCAACAACATGAAAGCATGGATCCATCCTGCCTTGTATCAACGGTTCAGGCTGGTGGTGGTGGTGTCATGGTGTGGGGAATATTTTCTTGGCACTCTTTGGGCCCCTTGGTACCAATTGAGCATCGTTGCAACACCTTGTTGAATCTATGCCACGAAGAATTGAGGCAGTTCTGAAGGCAAAAGGGGGTCAACCCGTTACTAGCATGGTGTACCTAATAAAGTGGCCGGTGAGTGTATATGTACCTGCCTAACTGAGGGGACCTATATATACCAGTACTGTATAACTGAGGGGACCTATATTGCTTCCTATCTGAGGGGCCTTATACACGTACCTAACTGAGGGGACTTACATACCTATAAGTAAGGAGTTGCTGGAAAAGTGAGGATTCTAAGATATTTGTGTTCAAATCTGCAGGGAAGAGTGTTGGTCGGGAGAAGTCAGCATGCTGGTGGGGATCAGTTGGAGAAGAAAAGGGAACGTGAACGACTCATCAGAGAAACCTCACCTGTGAGTCACTAACTGTACCTGAACAGTAATCACTTATATGTGTGCAAAGTATAATGGTTTATATTCAGTAATGGTGTGGCGGTAGTATTTAGTCATTATGTGGTGGTGATATGTAGTCCTAGTGTGGTGATATTAATCAGTCACTATGTGGGGGTGATATGAGGTCATGGTATTGTGGCATTATTTAGTCACTATGTTATGGTGATATGTGATCATGATGTGGTGGTATTATTCAGTCACTGTGTGGTGGTGATATGTGGTCACGGTGTGGAGGTATTTTTCAGTCATTGTGTGGTGGTGATATGTGTTCATTGTGTTGTGGTATTATTCATTCACTATGTGGTGGGGATATGTGGTCATGATGTGGTGGTATTATTCAATCACTATGTGGTGGGGATATGTGTTCATCGTGTTGAGGTATTATTCCGCCATTATGTGGTGGTGATATGTGGTCATAATGTGGCAGTATTTGGTCTTAATTATTGGTAATTTTAGCCTTGGGATTCTGGTTTTGTGTTTGCCCATGCGTTCCAGTACAGTACCTGTGACCTGTACTTGTTACCTGCTAAACACCTGTCGCCACACCAATACATTATATACCTGCTGTCTACTTGTTACTGGGCCAAGTCCGCTACTATCCTGAGACTGCGCAATGCGTCTACGACTACACCTGCCATATCCTGTTGTCCATTCCAGCACCGGCTGTTCTGTCCAGCATTTCGACTACCTCTACGAGTTGCACCATCTACCCTTGCAGGGGCCCAGAGGATCCGCCATATACCAACGATTGATGGGTCAGTGCCTTCTGACAATGCCAGATCATTACAGACATCCTATCCCTTCCCCTGCTCACACAGAACGAGTACTGGGGAGAGAGCAGGGACAGATGGGAGGGGGTGTGATGATGTCAAAACACGCCTACTGGGAGGAGAGGCTCCCCTTGGATTTGAAGCTGTGAGACAGAGAAAATGTGAAAGGACTTGACTAATTTAAAGAAAACATGGCCCCAAAAAGAGAAATGATTATTAACTCCCTCAAGATGGAAATCCAACATGAAATCTGGCACAAAGTATTTTTGGCAGTTCCCAGTATCTGTAAAATTTAGAGCAAGTATAAACAAAATGGGAAGTTTATGAGAAAGAAACATATGGATAGACCGAGGAAAATTTTAAAGCAACAGTAAAGAAACCTGTAAGCAATATGCATTGATTATTGAAATGCACAACAATACAAATAAAAGAACAGATGAGGGGAGCCAGAGTCAATGTTTGTAACAGAAGTGAAATAAATCAGCTGAATGAAATGGGATTTACAGGAAAATAAAAAAAAAATGTTATGCACTGATGAAACACCATCTGTCTTGGCCAAGGAGATAAAGCCATAACTTTTGGCTGGTTCCAATGAAAACATATGCAGATGACTTAACTGAAGAAAACAGTCAAATGTCCACATTAATTTATGGAATAGTGTTGTATGTCAGTTAAAGGACCAATGGATATGGCAATTATTACCTCAAAACTTGTGGGAATGGTTCTGCACCATTTTTGGTGGTGCTTTGAGCCAAACAAACTGTCATAGCCCTAGATGTATGAACCGTTGTAAACCAAAAATTACACTTTTTAATGCGCCAAAGTTTGACACGAATCTGTTTTACAAATCCATATCAGTTTCAAAGTGGCATTGCTAAGACTACTTTTGGCGTAGAACGGGATGGAGGTAGAACTGGTGAGTCAATGCCAGGTTAATACATGTCCCCCTTAGTGTGCAGTTATACACAGTGAAGTCCATACCTCAGAGAATGCACACCATCATAACATTCAGAGAAGAAACAACTAAGTATGAATTAAGATGTTTTTAGTTGATAATTACATCATATATTTTCTCAGCATTGAATGATTACACAATAATTTTTTTTTCTTTGATCTGGAAAAACATCTAGTATTCATTAAAAAACACAGTTAAGTCACATTATTATGGCCAATTCCTATTTTCGACATCGGCTGTGCATAGCTCAGGAAGGGAGCACTTTTGGGTGAAATTACCTGTACACAATACTTGACTTAAAACAAGTATTGTGTACAGGTAATTTCACCCAAAAGTGGTTAAGCATCCTAGGAGGACTAAAGAAATTGAGTAATAAATGACACACTGTCCACTCGGGTGCTGAAACGGGTTGTCCAGTTTGAATAAAATTGAAATAGTAAACCTCATGTGCAAAAGATAATAAAAAAGCTTATACTCACTTTCCTCTGCTTCTTTGTTGCAGTGTTGGGTGTCCCCGGTGTTCCTTCCAAATAGGATGCCGCCAAATATGAACGAAGGTAAGCAAAAGACAGGGGAGACACAGCCTTAGCACTGAGGAGCAAAGAAAGGCGAGTATAGGCTTTTTTTTCATTTTGTTAGGCATTAGTAGGACAGCTTACTATTGAAGTTTTATTTGAATTGGACAACCCCTTTGATTCTCCCACCCAATACTCCACTGGGTAGCACAATGTTTACCAGTATGCTAGAGTCTTGATCAGTGTGGGCCTCTGACGATGCCCAGCACCTCCTCCCCTTAAAAGTTAGCAACCAGGATACTATTTTTCCTAGTGCCTAATTTGCTACATTTTGGTGGGTGTCTGCCTGTGCCTAGACACTTGTCTAATAAAATTTGAAATTTCTAAAGGACCACCTTATACTACACAAAATACCAGAGCTACAAACCGGTGGCGCACAGATTGCCTAGGGTACACTTTCCAGTGAACATACAATGCAGGTTTTTCTAGTGGTTGTGTTCTACCTGTCACCATCGGGCCATATATTTAACCCAAGACATGCAGGTGCTCATGCAGTGTCTAAAAGCAGCAATCCCTGCAACAGCTCTTGACAGCAGACTCCATAGAGCTCTCTAACAACTGGTGGCAGCATGTTCATAAACAACTCTACATCATTTCATCTAATTTGAGAGTATGTGCAATCGATTTGGTCCATTTGGGTATCCGGAGTGGAAATATTATGCGCACTTTAGAACAAAAGGAGACTAGATGGATTATAACCTTAGATGCCTTATAACCTTAGATGCCATGTCCCCTAAAGGTCTTAATGAGAAATTGAGTTTTGCATTCTTTTTGTGATATCTTCCTCCGTTTTCTTGTGACTGAATTATTGACTGGGCCTCTCGTTATTTGATTCTTGGTTTGGGGTATCCGGTAACTTTGCCGTTTAGTTGTAATATTCTGGAGTAAGCCCTCCTTGTATGTGTGGGTTGGGTTTCTGTCTCTTTGCCATCATCTTTTAATTGTCTTTTAACTGTGGTCTTTTCGTGTCTGTTTTGCTCCCATCCAGCCTATCGATTTTATGCCGTAAAGATCACATCTGAATGCTGACTCTATGAAGCTCCGACATTCTATTTCTGCTACCTTGGAGATTTTGGGATCACTAATTTCTGTATTTTCCCCGATTGTATGATAATATATTATGGTGGCTATTTGGCCATTTCATTATCTTAAGCATGTTGGAGCTGTAAATGTATTGTGGTAGATTGACACCTTTTATGCTATTGTCACTTCTATGTTGTTTGAATTCTTACGAATTGGCATGACACTTTACCTGTTAGTGGTGTGTAGATATCGCCCTGTACGAGTACGTTATACCAGACTGGACATGAGTGCGCACGCTCCATGTGGGGACTCAGCGCCGCCCGCTCCGGCATCTGTATGGGCTGTGCGCATGTCCGCAGGTGGTCAACTTCCGCGCCTGCGCACTGGTCCAAGACTGCCGGAAGTGGGGCACGGGTCAGCGTCTCCTTCCGAACACGGCGCATGCGCCGATAGGCGTGTCCTAGCATTATACCGACACCACTCTAGGTATTTAAGCATGGTGGGAACACTTCAGCATTACTCCCTGAGGAAGCAACTTACGCGAAACGCGCGTTGGGGTCTATGCGGTCCTGGTCCTTTTGGTAAAATTCTCCACCACTTTTTGTTTAACATCTTTGTAATTCTTTTAGGCTTTGTCCTATTGGGCATATCGTACTCTCCATTGTATTGAAGTTACCTGTGTGGATTCATGACTATTATGTCTAGATGTAAATATCCATGCATATGATCTAAGTTTTGGAGAAATTATTTGATGTACTGTTATGACCTAGAGGATATGCTACTACTTTGATCTTATTGCTGCTGTACATATGATGGAGATTGTACCTAAAACTTTATAAAATGTTAACTATCACTGTTTATATACCGGACCTTTGTCTTTGGACCGGCAGTTTATATTGAGGTTCTCGTGTGTTTTATATATTTGTATATTTTTATATTGGACATGAATAAAATTTGTACATTTTATATTGCAATTGACTGCGACTACATGCTCTCTTTGTTCATTTCAATTTTTTGCGCTTTATCAATGGAGAGTGGTCTAACTTACTACACTAAACATAAGTGGAAATCTGGACGTTTTTTGATATTGTGTATCATTTCATCTAAGCACAATGCCACAGATCTATTACAGTAACTACAGGAGAAAAGTCTCTCTGAATGGTGGCAAAAGTTGAGTACTCCCGTGTAGCATTTCTTTGATCTCTTTATCTGGTCTGAAAAATGCACCAATAAAGCAAGTATTGCCAAGATATACGACTCTTGACAGACCTTAAGATCTTGCTAGGAATTCACATTAGAAGCATAGTTTATAGATAAATGTGCTTTCCAGGTAGATCTGACATACTCACCGGATCTGGGCACCTCCTTATGATAGCCAATCCTCAGAAACTTTACATTGTCAGATTGCCTCATCACACTTCTGGGGCCTTTACCCTCAGGGCTTTCTAGACTCATCAGTTGCATCCAGTACTGAGACAAGATATTCTGGTGCCATAGGCAAATAAGGCATATAGTGCCTTCCATTGGAAAATTCAGTCCACTCCATACCTCCTTCACTCCTTTTTCTGCCTGGAATAAAATAGTGCCCTAGGCAGTCGCCTATATTCGTCTACCCGTCGTCCTGGCCTTTGTTGAGTCTTTGGGGTCCACTGAACTTGGGCATTTCCTGAAGGCAGTGGGAGAATCCACTCTTACTTTCGCTGAACTCTCAGTTTCAGACTCCCTTCAAACTCATCACAGCAAGTGCTTTACAGTGGTGGTCTACACTCTGCTTTGCTTTTCACTCTCTGCAGTGTGCACTTACATTTAACCTCTGATATCCCCTCTATTTCTTTGCCTTAGCTCTTTCCTCTACAGAGCTATCAGCCTCAAAAAGACTCCCATCTCCATTACGTTTGTCCTCTATCCTTTGGTGCAGGCTACATTTGCATTTCCACCAGCACTCAGCTCATTAAGTGGACTTACACAGTGCTATAAACATAAAAGGTATGTTCACACGGCGTGTTTTACTCTGCGTCACATACACTTTTAGCTGCGTGTTTGGATCTGTCTGTTGGACCCCAAAAGGACCCATTCACTCAGCTAACAAATAGCAATGTGATTTTACATTGCTTTTAATATGAATCACGCATCGGCATTCACACAAGTGATCACCGATACGTGTCTCATTGCGTCTTTCAGATCCGTTCTACGAATTAACATGTCAATTCTTGGTCCAAAAAACGCAGCAGGAGCCCTATTTAAAACTATAAAGTGCGATCCTGATGCATCCAACACGCATCCAAACACGCAGCTGCTTGGGCGTCGCTAGGTAGTTTTATCCGGGGAACAAGCCCCAGATACAACTGCCTGTGACCCGAACCTCGCCGAGCTCCAGGCCGCTGCCGTGGGCCCGGAGCGGCGTCGGTCTCCGCTTGACGCACATATAGCTGAGGACTTCCGCGGAGCAGAGAGCGAGCTCTCCCTGCTCTGTGGAGAACTCTGGTGAGCCGCACGAATGTCTGTGACTCACTGGACTGTCCCAGCACAGACAACGTGAGTACGTCATCACGCGGCCTGCGCAGTGTGATAATGTCACTCCGCTGGTGCCGCAAAGAAGACAGAGCCGAGCTGGAGCTACAGGGACCGAGAGAAAGGTGAGTACTGGTGTTTTTATTTTTAATATGCCATATATTATTAATACTTGTGTACTGGGGCCCACATATAATTAATATTTGTGTACTGGGGCCATATATAATTAATATTTGTGTACTGGGGCCACATATAATTAATATTTGTGTACTGGGCCCACATATAATTAATATTTGTGTACTGGGGCCACATATAATTAATATTTGTGAACTGAGGCCCACATATAATTAATATTTTTGTACTGGGGCCATATATAATTAATACTTGTGTACTGGAGCCACATATAATTAATATTTGTGTAGTGGGGCCACATATAATTAATACTTGTGTACTGGGGCCACATATAATTAATACTTGTGTACTGGGGCCACATATATACTGGGGCCACCTATAATTAATATTTCTGTACTGGGGACATTAAACTGCCTATACCTGCCTATGGAGGACATATAACTATCTATAACTGCCTATGGGGGATATTAAACTGCCTATAGGGTACATTAAACTGCCTATACCTGTCTATGTAATTTTATTGGTATCCATTTTTACTTAAATTTACCAGTAGCCGCCACATTTTCCACCCTAGGCTTATACTCGAGTCAATACGTTTTCCCAGTTTTTTGTGGCAAAAGAAGGTGCCTTGGCATATATTCGGGTCAGCTTATATCTACAGTAATTAGTACTTGTGTACTGGGGCCACATATAATTAATATTTCTTTACTGGGATCCACATATAATTAATATTTGTGTACTGGGGCCACATATAATTAATGCTTGTGTACTGGGGCCACATATAATTGATACTTGTGTACTGGGGCCACATATAATTAAAACTTGTGTACTGGGGCGACATATAATTAATACTTGTGTACTAGGGCCACATATAATTAATATTTGTGAACTGAGGCCCACATAGTTACATAGTTAGTACAGTTGAAAGAAGACACGTACCCATCGAGTTCAACCAAGAGTGGGGAAAATGTGGGTGAGGGAGAGAGACAAGTACTTTAAGCACAGCCTCACCACTGGTTAATGCCCTGGAACCCACAAGGCAAGAACCAATCTGCTACAGTGGAGACGATATCTCTGACCCCAGAGCCTGCACCAGCCAGGATCCAGAATTTTACATAGCTACGTACGCATTAATATTCTTTAGTGTCAGGTAGGTATCTAAGCCTTTCTTGAAACTCTCTACAGTTCCTGCTGTGACCAGCTCCTCAGGCAGGCTATTCCACAAATTCACAGTTCTTACAGTGAAGAATGCTCTTCTCCTCTGGAGATTGAATCCTTTTTTCTCTAGTCGAAGGGAATGTCCCCTTGTCTTTTGAGGGGGCTTCACTTGAAATAATTTTTTCCCATACTTTTTGTAGGGACCATTTATATATTTATATAAATTAATCATGTCTCACCGAAGCCGTCTTTTCTCAAGACTAAATAAGTTAAATTCTACTAACCTCTCCTCATAACTAAGATGCTCCATTCCCCTTATAAGTTTGGTTGCTGGTCTTTGTACTCTCTCTAGCTCCATTACATCTCTTCTATAAACTGGGGCCCAGAACTGAACAGCATATTCTAAGTGAGGTCACACCAATGCTTTGTATAGCGGTAGAATTACATCCTTGTCCCACGAGTCCATGCCTCTTTTAATACACGCCAATATCTCACTTGCCCTAGAGGCAGCTGATTGACATGCATGCTGTTCTGTAGTCTATTATCTACAAGAATGCCCAGATCTTTCTCAACAAGCGATTCTCCAAGTTTTTCTCCCCCTAGGACATATGATGCCTGTAGATTATTTCTACCCAGATGCAGAACCTTACATTTATCCACATTGAACCCCATTTGCCAAGTGGATGCCTCAGTGTGTCCAGGTCTGCTTGCAATTTATGAGCATATTTCATAGATTGCACTACTTCATATAATTAATATTTGTGTAATGGGGCCATATATAATTAATACTTGTGTACTGGGGCCATATATAATTAATATTTGTGTACTGGGGCCACAGCTAATTAATATTTCTGTACTAGGGCCACATATAATTAATACATATGTACTGGGGCCACATATAATTAATATTTGTGAACTGAGGCCCACATATAATTAATATTTCTGTACTGGGGCCATATATAATTAATATTTGTGTACTGGGGCCATATATAATTAATGCTTGTGTACTGGGGCCACATATAATTAATATTTGTGTACTGGGGCCCACATATAATTAATATTTCTGTACTGGGGCCATATATAATTAATATTTGTGTACTGGGGCCATATATAATTAATACTTATGTACTGGGGCAACATATAATTAATATTTGTGTACTTGGCCCACATATAATTAATATTTCTGTACTGGTGCCATATATAATTAATATTTGTGTACTGGGGCCACAGATAATTATATTTCTCCCCTAGGACATATGATTTAATATTCTGATGCAGACCTTACATATAATTAATATTTAGTGAACCCCGGCCCACATCAATTATGAATATTTCTGTACTATCATATAATTAATATTTGTGTACTGGGCCCACATATAATTAATATTTCTGTACTGGGACCATATATAATTAATATTTCTGTACTGGGGCCACAGATAATTAATATTTCTGTACTGGGGCCACATATAATTAATATTTGCGTACTGGGGCCATATATAATTAATACTTGTGTACTGGGGTCACATATAATTAATATTTGTGCACTGGGCCCACATATGATTAATATTTCTGTACTGGGGTCACATATAAGTAATACTTGTGTACTGGAGCTATATATAAGAAATATTTTTGTACTGGGCCCACATATAATTAATATTTCTGTACTGGAACCACATATAATTAATACTTGTAATACTGGGGCCAATAAAATTAATACTTGGGTACTGGGCCATATATAATTAATATTTGGTACTGGGGCCACATATATAATTAATACTTTGTACTGGGGGCAACATATAATTAATACTTGTGTACTGAGGCCCACATATAATTAATATTTCTGTACTGGGACCATATATAATTAATATTTGTGTACTGGGGCCACAGATAATTAATATTTCTGTACTAGGGCCACATATAATTAATACTTGTGTACTGAGGCCCACATATAATTAATATTTGTGAACTGAGGCCCACATATAATTAATATTTCTTTACTGGGAGCAAATATAATTAATATTTGTGTACTGGGCCCACATATAATTAATATTTCTGTACTGTGGCCACTATATAATTATATGATGGGCATATTCTGTACTAGGGCCACATATAATTAATACTTGTGTACTGGGGCCACATATAATTAATATTTGTGTACTGGGCCAAATATAATTAATGCTTGTGTACTGGGGCCACATATAATTAATATTTGTGCACTGGGCCCACATATGATTAATATTTCTGTACTGGGGTCACATATAAGTAATACTTGTGTACTGGAGCTATATATAAGAAATATTTTTGTACTGGGCCCACATATAATTAATATTTGTGTACTGGGGCCACATATAATTAATACTTGTGTACTGGGGCCACATATAATTAATATTTCTGTACTGGGGCCACATATAATTAATATTTCTGTACTAGGGCCACATATAATTAATGCTTGTGTACTGGGGCCGCATATAATTAATATTTCTGTACTGGGGCCACATATAATTAATATTTCTATACTTGGGCCACGTATAATTAATACTTGTGTACTGGGGCCACATATAATTAATGCTTGTGTACTGGGGCCACATATAATTAATATTTCTGTACTGTGGCCACATATAATTAATATTTCTGTACTTGGGCCACATATAATTAATGTTTGTGTACTGGGGCCACATATAATTAATTGTTGCCTTTGTGTATTCTGCGGCCACATATAATTAATGTTTGTGTACTGGGGCCACATATAATTAATGTTTGTGTACTGCGGCCACATATAATTAATATTTGTATTCTGGGGCCATATATAATTAATATTTGTGTACTAGGTGCCCTATATTACCTGCCTAGCTATATACTGGAGGCCCTGTTACCTACTTAGCGATATACTTGGGGCCCTATTACCTGCCTAGCTATATACTGGAGGCCCTATTACCTACCTATCTATATAGTGGGGCCATATTACTTTTCTAGCTATATACTGGGTGCCATATCACCTGCCTATAAACCTACCTAATAGGGACCTATAAAGGAACTCCCCATCTCCCACAGCAGGCACCTGGATTTTCTATTATAGAAAATACAGTTGCTGTGGGAAATTGAATTTGGACCAACTCTTATGACATGTTAATGGCGTATCCTATGAATATGCCATCAATCTGTGAGATGTGACAACCCTTGTAAGGTAAGTCAGGGATCTATCAGTGTGCAAAGGCACCTGTAATTGGTTGACAAATTTTACTACAAAAAATGTAAAATTTATGATGAGTTTTATTGCATTATAGAACTAGTGGAATCATTACCTCAGTTAAGCTGTTATCTGCCCCCTTCCTGATTTCTTAAAGGGGTTGTCTCAATGCACGGATTGCTTTTTATGTTAAAGATCTTGCAAAAACAAGTAACTTTGCAATATGTGTCCATTAACAGTATCCTACCTATTCTGAGATATCCCCTCTTGTATGGGCTGCATCAGCTCCTCAGGTCGCTATAGCTACAGACCTCCTCAATCTCTCATGATAGACTGCGAGCACTGGTTGCTGTAGCTACAGACCTGGCTTCTACTGCAGCCTAGTAGAAGCCAGTAAACACGCCCCTGAATTCAAAATGAAACCAAGAAAACAGGATTGAGGTAAGATGAATCGATGTAGTGAGACAACCCCTTTAATGTTTCTTAATCATTTGGATGTTTGTCACACTTGTTTGTCACACTTGGATGTTTCAGATCACAAATAAATTTAAATATTAAACAGAACACAGGTAAATACAAAGGGCGACACATATGATTCTTGGCGCCCAGGCGCCTTTTTTTCTGTGTGCATTATTAGCATAGAATACGCCTGAATCTATGAACCTGTTCTACTGCGGGTCATATATTTAGCACTTTCTAGCTACAAAGTGACACTTCTTTCTCAGGTAAACCACTTTTAAACCACTGTTCCAGCAGTAATGCGCCTGGATTTGCTGTACTGAAGCTATAAATGTGTAGCTTTGTATGGTTGTAGTGCGACATGCCCCCCCTCCCCTCCCTCCCCCCTGTTCTCAGGCACATTGCAGAGTGCCATGGGAGCTGCAATAGAGCGAACGGGGCTGCGCCAGTTTTTGGGGTGAAAAGACGCCAGACGTCTGCCACAGCCCCATTCATACATGTCGCCCAAGATGCAGTTTTTAAATGAGGGTCTTTATTATTAATGGAAAAACATAAATTAACTGGGTTTTCTCACATTATTGTTAAGCTCAGTTTCCCTAGCCTCACCCAGGTCTGATTACTGCCACACCTGTTCTCAAGAAAGGAAGCACTTAAATAGGACCTGCCTGTCAAAGTGAAGTAGACCAAATGAACCCCATATTGAGATGCAAATAGAGAAAACAACCAGCTCACCAGAACACCTGCGCCGTGCACGGACTCGCCGACAAAGCGAGTAGTCCAGAAATAGAGATGAATGTCCAGCTCGGCTTAAGATGCAGTAAAATCCACGTTTATTGAAGTGAAGTAAAACACAAGACATTCCAGACAATTCTTACGTGTTTCAGGCCTTTGACATGGCGGCCCTTAGTCCTGGATGTCTTGTGTTTTACTTCACTTCAATAAACGTGGAATTTACTGCATCTTAAGCCGAGCTGGACATTCATCTTTAAATGAACCCCATAAGCTCGACATCATGGGGAGATCCAAAGAAATTCAGGAACAAATGAGAAACAAAGTAATTGAGATCTATCAATCTGGAAAAGGTTATAAAGCCATCTCTAAAGCTTTGGGACTCAAGAGACTCACAATAAGATCAAATATCCACAAATGGAGAAAACATGAAACTGCAATAAACCTTCCCAGGAGTGGCCGGGCGTCCAAAATAACCCCAAAAGTGCAGTAATGACTCATCGAAGAGGTCACAAAACACCCCACAACAAAATATCTAAGGAACTGCTGTCCTCACTTGTCTCAGTTAAGGTCAGTGGTCATGACACCAGCATAAGAAAGAGACTTTGCAAAAATAGCTGCATAGCAGAGTTCCAGGATGAAAACCACTGCTGAGCAAAAAGAACATAAAGGCTCATCTCAGTTTCACCAGAAAACATCTTGATGATTCCCTAGACTTTTGGGAGAAGATTCTTCGGTGTAAGTCCCATTACATCTTGCATAGAAGCAACACAGCATTTCAGAAAACAAACATCGTACCAACAGTAAACCTTGGTGGTGGTGGTAGTGTGATGGTCTGGGGCTGATTTGCTGCTTCAGGATCTAGGTGACTTGCTGTGATAAATGGAGCTATGAATTCTGCCTTCTACCAACAAATCCTGAAGGAGAACGTCAGGCCTTCTGTTCGTGACCTCAAGCTGAAGCGCACTTGGGTTATGCAGCAGGACAATGATCCAAGACACACCAGCATGTTCATCTCTGAATGGCTTAAGAAAAACAAAATTAAGACTTTGGAGGGGCCTAGTCAAAATCCTGACCTTAATCTGATTGAGATGCTGTGACATGACCTTAAAAAAACGGTACATGCTCGGAAACCCTCCAATGTGGGTGAATTACAACAATTCTGCAAAGATGAGTGGGCCAAAATTTCTCCAGAGCGTTATAAAAGACTCATTGGCAAAACGCTTGGTTCCAGTTGTTGCTGCTAAAGGTGGTCCAACCAGTTATTAGGCTTAGGGGGCAATTGCTCTTTCACACTGGGCCCTGTTGGTTTTGATTACATTTTCCCCTAATAATATACCTTCATTTAAAAACTGCATTTTCTGTTTAGTCGTGTTATGTTTGTCTAATATTTACATTTGTTTGGTGATCTAAAACCTTTAAGTATGAAAAAACATCCAAAAGATTAAGAAATCAGGAAGCGAGCAAATACTTTTTCACACCACTGTATATGTACGTATTATATAATACAATATATGTACTATATATATATATATATATATATATATATATATATATATATATATAATTTTGATAACTTTGAATGTTGCAAGCAATTTAGACACTTTTATCCAGTTCTTTTGTTTGGCAGATGGCGTGTTTAATCGTATCATATAAACCTACAGATGCTTCACACAGAAGTCATCTGTGGACTACACAATTTTACTGTGCAGTGACAGGGGCATGTATATTAGTAAATAGGATGATTTCCCGTACTACTAATAAACGGAATAACCCCAAGTGTCTCATTTCAGGCAACGAAAATTTGAGATATTGAAAAGAATGATAAACAGCATATATAAAGTAATTTCATTTGTAATGCACAATACTGCCACCTAGTGTTGATATTTAACTTTTTCATTAAATGACTGTATCTTTCTGCATATAAGATTGGCCCTTGATTTAGATGTGATACAGCTGTGTGCTATCAATTTTGAATACAGCAGATATTTTAACTAGACCACATTTCCTCAAATAAGGAACTTTCCCATTTACAGAATGAGACTAAACCATGAAATAAGTATTTTGTTAACACGAGACATGAAATAATCTGCAGTCTCTGAAGTGTAAGACTAGGGTTTTACTGCAATTCTATTTTTTTCTCTATGGTAGATGTGCAACAGTTCCAGACATTCTATTGTGACTTAAAGCCGTTGTGTAGCCCAAGCTTTAAAGCAGGTAGTTCAGCAGCAACTACCAGGTAGGAGAGCACTGTTACTGAAAATCAGAAATGGTCCCCCAAAATTACCCCTTCATCACACCTCAAAACGAATTCAGACCCTAGAGTAAGCGTCAAAAAAATAAGTACAGTCCTCAGACACAAGAATAAATACAGACTCCAAACTGAACTCCAAAACCATAAATACAGAACTCAGACCAGACCTCAAAATACATACAGTATGGACCCCAGAATGAATACAGACTAAAACCTAAAATAAATGAGTGTAGATCCCAACACAATCAAACACATCAGATCAAACCAAGTATAAATACATACCCCTGACTCAAAACAGACCTCAGACTAGATCCCTGAATTAATGCAAATCAAACTCTAAAACCAAAAATAAGTACAGTCTCCAGTCCAGCCCCTAGAAAATAATCCAAAACTCCAGATGTTTTGTTGTAGGACATAAAAAATAAAAAAGCTATAAAAAAGATGCTTGTAATAACATAGTAACATAATAAGGCTGGACAAAGACACAGGTCAACAATCAAGTTTAACCTATACCCTTACAATGTTGATTCAGAGGAAGGCAAAAACTCCTATGAGATAAATGACAATTGTCCCATACAAGTGGAAAATTTCACTCAGGGGGTACAGTGTATGAAGCGATTGTTTTTCGGGAACACAGTGTGTTGCACTAAAAAGGAGATTGTTTTAGAATAGATGCATAGGATCTTGTGCAAAAGTGAGGAGCCAGAGATGTTGAGATAATGGTCTGAAGTAAGTGGTGAAGAGAAGAACCAATACAGAACTTTGAGTCACTTAATGCTTTAACAACCAGTTACTGTCTTTTGATGGCCTGGTGGATTGTGTTATCTGTCAGCAGCTACGTCAAAAGATGTTGCTGTCTACAGAAAGGGTTTGTGGCTCCCAGTGTTGCAACTGTATTAGGAACCAAGCTGTAGTTAACAGCAGTCTCTGTAAACGGCAGGGACCGGAAGAAGCCTCCAATCCCTGTCATTTAACCATTTAATTCCTAAGTCCGTGACCGCAGCATAATCCTAAGGAATTCCCCTGCTCCATTGAGTCAACAGGATTCCCAGTGCCTGATGGAGCCTAGGGAATATTTATACAGTCAGCCTTGAAGACCTAGGGCCACATGTATGAAAACTGTCTTGGTCTAAAACTCTTTTTCTTGCCCATAGCAACCAATCAGAGCGCCATTCTCCTTTGATATAGTGCTCTGAAAAAGTGAGAGGGGCGCTCTGATGGGCAACAAAGTGAATTTTAGACCTGGACAGTTTTCATACATGTACACCCCTAGAGTAGTCCTAGGACTGTTTGCATATTGTGTTGCCCTAACAGTTAATACATTACTAAGCATTAAAAAAATGTGTACAATAGTTATCACTTAATCAGATTAAAAAAATAAATACAAAAGAATTGTGGAAAAAATAGAAAAAAAATATTTAAAAAACCCTACACATATTAGATATCCAAATGGCCAAACTAACGTGTAAAATTAATCTAATGTATTATTTAGTGTGAAATGTGAATGGTGTAAAGCATAAGTAAAAAAAAACAAATTTTTTTTTTAAAATGTCACAGTATTTTATATGTAAATTCAAACTACGCCCCCCAAAAATATATCTTCTGCTACATAACACAAGTCCTTGTACATCTGTGTCACTGAAAAAAATGTAATAGTTATGACTGCTGAAACGCTGGGAGGCAAAATCTAAATAAAATAGCTGGTCATTAAAGGAGTTTTATCGTTTGAACTGTTCGTGCTCTTCAGCTAATTCTCTGAGATTGAGTTAGAAATCCAGGGGCGTGTCTCGCCTTTCAGCAGGCGTGTCTCCCCTCCCAGGAGGCGTGTCTCTCCTCACTGAAGAACTGTGACATCATCATTTTGTATGAAGCAGGGGATGCAGAAGGTTGTCTGGATATAACAGCTCTGTAGCCTCCTGCCTGCTTCTTATGTCTGCAGCCTTCAGGCTCCACAAGCTCCCTGCTGTGCTATATGCAGTTATACACACAGATGAGACATGTGAGGAGTGTATATTGCCCTCCCACTCCCCCTCTGTTACCAGGCTACAGTCTGTGTTACTGTTTTATATGGAGCAATGCACACTGCCCTCCCCCTGTTAACAGGCAGGAGACTCTATAATATTGTGTTACATGAGGGGATCTGTGACTTAAAGGGGTTTTGCCACCATGTAATGTTGACGTGGGATGCTTAAAAATCATAAGTTAGGCACTTTCCTAAATGCATGTCATTTAAAAAAGTGTAAAAAAAAGCAGCTATCACTCAAGTAAAGATGTCAACTCTATCACTCAATGTTCACTGACAGCAAGCACCTGTTATATCTCTTAGTTTACACACAAATTACACTGAAAGCCTGCAGCTTTTACTTCTGTTCTAGTGGTGTTCACCCAAATTGTACTGACAACAGGCAGAGATCTTTACTCAACTACAAGGACAAATGTCAGCTTCAAGTAAAGATCTCGGCTTGCTGTCAATGACATGTGAGTGAAAACAATGGGGGAGAAGCAATCAGCTTTGAGAGAAGAGCCAGCTCAACTTATAACTAACATGGGCTGGTAGTAAAGTGGTAAGGCTTTGGCTTTACAAGGAAGGGGTTAGGAGTTCTAGTACCTCACAGAGTTTTTTTTTTACCCACTAAAGTCTACACATATGTAGAGAGACCTAAAATATATATGTCAATCTCTATAATGAGATATATATACACATACATAGCTCCCCTATATCATGTCTCATCCCCAAGAGTATATGCATTGTATCACATATGTTGGAAATGCTTGGTGTGACTACTGCGAGGATGGGACACTATATAGGGGAGCTTTGTATTTGTGTATAAATAAAATTATATATGTCTACACATATATTTCCATATCTTTATATATGTATACAATTTGTAAAAGAAAATAAAAAAAACTATTGATGGGGCTTGAACTCTTAACCTCTCTCTTGCAGAGCTGATAAGCTAAGCATTACACTACACATACAGCTTGCACAAACACTCTGTTAAATCCTTATGTTATACACTACAGATGATGATGTCATAAGGAGGCAGGGCTTGCATTAGATCTGAGGAACAGAACGTCCTCTTTTCAAAGTAGCAGCTTAAGGACCGGACGTGTGCGGGGGTTAAACAACCTCTTGGCAAAACCCCTTGGAACTGGATGTCATTGCCCAGATCATTCACCTAGAGCTGGGAGATGTATATAGAGCCAGCAGACCTTGGTTTTACTATCGATTTTAACAGCTCAGAAGGGAGTAAACGCAGAGTATGCAGGCAGCCAATAACAGTGCAGGGGGCGTGGCCGGGGAGTTTCCTGTCTAGGGGCATATCCCAACAGGCTGAATGAAATGTCAGCCAGCAAATCACAGTGCAGGGGGCAAGTCTAGGGGGCTGGAAACGTCCAGGGGGCGTGTCCGACCAGCAACAGCAGAAATAGAACACAGATTTACAGAAAAGCTCATATCTGCTAAACCAAGTGACTGAGGTAATGCAACCCAATTATAAAAGTGTTATTTTTAATGTCCTCATAATCTGAGACATGATCTTTGGAGCGATAAAACCCCATTAAGGCCTTTTAAGACTTGGTGCTTAAGAGGTTAATGTCATATGTATTCCACCGCTTCATCACATCAGTACTGTATTCACTTCAAATCTACAGCATTGTAGTTCATGAAACAACTCTTAGCATGCACTTACCATTCTTCAGTCACATGGTAAAAACTTGCAACCTGACTTGGCAACAAAAAACTTTGATTTGAATAGAAATCATTTTGAGTAGTGTGTTACACCACAGGCATTCCTCAATCCAAGTAGGAAATCTGTGCAGCAGCTAGAGAGAAAAAAATTAAAAAATTCAGGTTGCTTGTTTAGTTTTAACTGAAGACTAGAATATAGAAAATTTTAAATACAATTTTGTGAAAAATGTAAAAAGAGCAAAGTATAAAAGTGAAAAATTATTTAATACTGTACACAGTTAATATGAGAAACAATATTACAAATAATAATACTTGTATAGTCCACTATTTCAGAGTCCTTATTTAAGTTTTATATAGTAAATACCAGCCAACCACAGTTTTGAAGGGGTTGTCCCATGAAAGACATTTGTCACCTATCCATAGTGTTTGATCACTGGAACCTCAACAATCACTAAAACAAGGGGACCAAGTCTCTTGTAGTCTTTGAATAGAACAGCTTCTCCATTCAAAATCTAGGAGACTGACAGAGATAGCTGAGCGCTGTATTTTGCTTGGTCAGTCTCATGTTCCATGTAAGGACTTAGGCCTCCGTTTTTGGGAATGTTGGGGTCACAGCGGTGTAACCCCCTGCGATTCGACATTTATTACCTGTCTCGTTAATAATTTTTTTCACATTTTTGTAAATATTGTATTATATATTTTCATGGGACATCACTGAAGATGTGACACTTTGATACAATATGAAGTAGTCAGTGTACAGATGGTATAACAGTGTAAATTTGGTGTGCTGTCCAAATAACTCAACACACAGCCATCAATGTCTAAACTGCTGGCAACAAAAGTGAGTACACCTTTAAGTAAAAATGGACAAATCGTGCCCAAAGGGTCAATATTTTGTATGTGCAAATCCCAAAACAAGCATTTATGCTATCTATCATACATGAAAAAACTTTGAGACTCTCGGTTCACATATTTTGATCAAAAGATGTTTAAGCTGCCCACGACTTTCAATGTGATCTCAAAATCGGGCAGTCCTACACTATCCTTACCTCTCAATAGAGCCAATTCACGGCCTCTCACTGGGTCAACCGACCTCCATTATACAGAGAGAAAAAAATAAGAAAACACACCAGACTTGCAAGCTGCACTTCTTATGACAGCCTGTGAGAGTGGGCGGGTGCAGAAACCCAAAATGGAGGCACCCCTTCCTTCCCATATAGGTTAAAATCAACATACACCAAATATAACGTATGGTTCTGCACAAAAAACATTTCTGAAAAAACGTATGCAAACCTGGGTGCCACTGGCAGGGCTGCGGCACACATATATATATATATACATGTACACATGCACACCACTGTCAGCGGCACACTACTGCAAAAAGGGCAATACATTACGTGGAAATCCCTAAAGAAGCATTTATGCTATCTATCATACATGAAAAAACTTTGAGACTCTCGGTTCACATATTTTGATCAAAAGATGTTTAAGCTGCCCATGACTTTCAACGTGATCTCAAAATCGGGCAGTCCTACACTATCCTTACCTCTCAATAGAGCCAATTCACGGCCTCTCACTGGGTCAACCGACCTCCATTATACAGAGAGAAAAAAATAAGAAAACACACCAGACTTGCAAGCTGCACTTCTTATGACAGCCTGTGAGAGTGGGCGGGTGCAGAAACCCAAAATGGAGGCACCCCTTCCTTCCCATATAGGTTAAAATCAACATACACCAAATATAACGTATGGTTCTGCACAAAAAACATATCTGAAAAAACGTATGCAAACCTGGGTGCCACTGGCAGGGCTGCGGCACACATATATATATATACATGTACACACGCACACCACTGTCAGCGGCACACTACTGCAAAAAGGGCAATACATTACGTGGAAATCCCTAAAGAAGCATTTATGCTATCTATCATACATGAAAAAACTTTGAGACTCTCGGTTCACATATTTTGATCAAAAGATGTTTAAGCTGCCCACGATTTTCAACGTGATCTCAAAATCGGGCAGTCCTACACTATCCTTACCTCTCAATAGAGCCAATTCACGGCCTCTCACTGGGTCAACCGACCTCCATTATACAGAGAGAAATAAAAAGAAAACACACCAGACTTGCAAGCTGCACTTCTTATGACAGCCTGTGAGAGTGGGCGGGTGCAGAAACCCAAAATGGAGGCACCCCTTCCTTTCCATATAGGGTTTCTGCACCCGCCCACTCTCACAGGCTCTATTGAGAGGTAAGGATAGTGTAGGACTGCCCGATTTTGAGATCACGTTGAAAGTCGTGGGCAGCTTAAACATCTTTTGATCAAAATATGTGAACCGAGAGTCTCAAAGTTTTTTCATGTTTGATAGATAGCATAAATGCTTCTTTAGGGATTTCCACGTAATGTATTTCCCTTTTTGCAGTAGTGTGCCGCTGACAGTGGTGTGCGTGTGTACATGTATATATATATATGTGTGTGCCGCAGCCCTGCCAGTGGCACCCAGGTTTGCATACGTTTTTTCAGATATGTTTTTTGTGTAGAACCATACGTTATATTTGGTGTATGTTGATTTTAACCTATATGGGAAGGAAGGGGTGCCTCCATTTTGGGTTTCTGCACCCGCCCACTCTCACAGGCTGTCATAAGAAGTGCAGCTTGCAAGTCTGGCAGATTAAAAAGTTCCGGAAAAAGGAGTCTTTCAACCACCATTTTAGTTGAACTGGACATTGACTATACCTGTCCTGGACCGCAGTATGACCATTAAACCTGTCTGACCCCCAGATTAAAAAGTGCCGGAAAAAGGAGTCTTTCAACCACCATTTTAGTTGAACTGGACATATACTGTCCCTGTCCTGGGCCACAGTATGACCATTAAACCTGTCTGACCCCCAGATTAAAAAGTGCCGGAAAAAGGAGTCTTTCAACCACCATTTTAGTTGAACTGGACATTGACTAGAACTGTCCTGGACCGCAGTATGACCATTAAACCTGTCTGACCCCCAGATAAAAAAGTGCCGGAAAAAGGAGTCTTTCAACCACCATTTTAGTTGAACTGGACATTGACTATACCTGTCCTGTGCCACAGCATGCCCCCAGGGCCGGAGTTGCAGTGGGTGCGTTGAGAGCCCAGGCTGGCGTCCGCCCATCTATTAAACTGCAGGTTAAAATGCCCTGATGACGCAGCAACGAAAACTGTCGTGCTGAAGCAGAGTGCGGAAGTGTGAGAACTCCAGCCTTCCTCAGTACACAGTCAAGACCTGGGTAGCGCTTGAGTGCGGACCAATTGAGCTTCACTTGGAAATACTGGTGGTTAACGCTCCTGTTACACCCAGGTGCCCTTTTTTTTGGCATTCTTTTTCTCATTTTACTCAACGTGCTGGAGGAAATGGTCTCTGTACTTTGTTCTCCGTGCTCCATACTCCATTCCTCTGAATAACCTACATCTGGTCAAGTTTTCCTGTACTCCCTTGTAAAATTCAGAGGATTTTTTTACCCAGCTATTTTGTACATGCAAGTTTTTTAGTATTTAATTCTAGAAAACACATTTTTAAAATAGGATGGAATCCCCCATGTCTTTGTTTCTCTTTTTTAATAGTATTAAAATTTGGGTTGTCTCAATACAGGGATTGATAGCTATGTTAAGATCTTGCAAAAACAAGTCATTTTGCAATATGTGTCCATTAACAGTGCCCCTACCTATTCCTGTTTCTGACAGCACCATCACTCTTGAGCCACTCTTGACAATTGTGAAGAACAAATGTCTGTTAGAAACAACATTTTTTTTTATAATAGGACCTGTAGTATAGCTTCATTTCAAAGCAAAATGCCCCCAAAAATTCAAAGAAATAAACCCTTGAGCCACTTTGGACAATTTGAAGAACAAATGCTATTAGAAACAACATTTTTTATAATAGGACCTGTTTAAAATTGCTGCATTTCAAAAGCAGCATGACCCAAAAAATTATAAAAATGACTTCTCAGTCAGTTTTTATAATTTTTTGGGGAAAATGCCACTTAGAAGCCACATTTCTGTTCCAAAGGACCATGATTATTTCTGTATCTCACAGCTACATGACCCCAAAAAATTATAAATATGGGCTTCTCAGCCATTATTAAAAATTGTGAGGGAGAAATTGCCACTTAAAAGCCACATTCTGTTTTCCATAGGACCATGATTATCTGTGATCTCACAGCTACATGACCCAAAAAATTAAAAATTATGACTTCTCAGCCACTGTTAAAAATTTTGAGGGAGAAATGCCACTTTAAAAGCCACATTTCTGTTCCAAAGGACCATAATTATAGCTGTATCTCACAGCAACATGACCTCAAAACCATTGACAAAGCGAAAACTTCTTTAGATAAGTGAGTTAAATGGAATCGATGGTTGTCATGAAACCTTTCTGTCTTTTTAAGTCTCCCCACAAACAAAACCAGCAAAATGAACTGTTGGAAAAGAGAATAAAAATTGCAGTAAGAAATGATCATTTTAAAAAACATTTTTTTAAGAGGACCCATTTCTGTTTGAAGAGAATGTGAAGTAGACTGGCAATAATCGGTGACCTCCCGGCAATTGGGGCCACAACATCATCAGAGATCCATGCCTGATTCATCTTGATGAAAGTCAAACGAACCACAATATCTGTGGAAAGCCGAGCGTTTGTCTGAAAATGACTCCTCCAGCTGTGCTAAAAGGTCCCCTCAGATATGACGCTGGCTGCTGGGCAGGACAACACCTCTATGGCGTGACGAGCCAGCTCGCCATTCGTCCATTTTGGATACCCAAAGTCTATTGGTCCGGAACACATACAAAAACATCGGTGTTGAGAGCAGATAGTCGTGCACCATGATCTTAAGCTGATCTCTGTGTGTTGGATGTGTGCCCGCATTGCATGCGTTGGTGAGGTGGTAAACAAAGATTGCCAGGGGTCACCCATTAGGCTTCTGCCACCTGCCTGCTGCTCCCGCTAGGGCCTATTTGGGCACCCTACTGCTGTCACGTCGCTGATGTTGTTCCAACCGTGACATTGGGGAACGTGAAGCAGACGAAACAGATGTCCCCAGTTGATCAATCACAAGGTCTCCATTTCTGCATTTTACTCTCTATTTGGGGGGTGGAAAGGGAAAGTGCGATTTTTTTGTTTTGTACCGGGATCCAGTAGGGTGGCCACCCAGTAACTGTGTTTCATTTTGATGGCCTTAAGCGAGATCATGTTGGGGGAAATGGAGCATCCAAGCACTCATGTGAGAGATGGACCCCTTGTTTTTTCCCAAGCCTCTGGGTCGAGGGGCACTAGCAAAATGATCTTCTTCCATCTTCCTCCTCCGCCTCAATTCGCGTCAACCTCTTTCCAAAGGGCGGGGACTCGGTAACATCGGTGTCTAGGAATACCTCCCTCCTCCTCCTCCGCTGCCTACGGCACAGCTTCAACACAGCCCTGACTTGCCTGAGATGATGCACCCTTAGAGCTGATGCGCCACCTTGCACTAGCTCTGGACCCCGAACCACTGCCTAATGAAGACCCAGAAAATTGGGGAAACTGGGCGGGCCTTGTGGATTTGACGGAGAGAAAGGCTTCGTGTCCGCATCTGTGTCCGTCTCCTCCTCCGTCGCTGGCGGGACCTGTTGTTTTTGAGGGTCCAACGATCGTTCCAGAACTAAGATCACCACAATGCTCATGCTAACAAGGGCATTGTCTGCACTGACCATTTTTGGTGGCATCTTTCAAAAAATGGCAAGGATGGTGCAGAGCTCTTTCACCTGCCTCCACTCTCGGTGGCTCAACACCCCCGAGGTCCGCACCGCTGCTTGTCAGGCCATGTGTCCCCTTCGTACTGCGTAATGGCATTGCGCTGCTGCCACAATCGCTGGAGCATGGGAGGGTTTGGGAAATTTCCCGCGCGTTGCCACGTCAACAATGAGACGGTTGACGGGAGGCCCGAGTGACGCTGCAACGCAGCCAGGGGGGACGAAGCAGGGTGTGAACGGGGAAGTGCGAACTTAGACTTCGAGCCTTTCTCAGCAGGCAGTCCCAGACCCGGGTAGCTCTTTAGAATTTCTGGACGACAAGGTTCATGACATGTGCCAGGCAAGGAGTGCTCCAGCTACCGATCTTAAGGGCGGCCAGCAGATTTCGCCCCTTATCGCACACCACTTGCCTGGCACAAGGTTTCTTGGCACCCAGCCAGCGCTCGGTTCTCATTGCGGAGAGCCGTCCACAGCTCCTGACCTGTGTGTGGGCGGTCTCCTAGACCAGATTAATTTAAAAACGGCCTGGTTTCTCTGGCACGTGAGTGCCACCAGAGGACCCTTGGGGGAACGAACCTGAACATATCTCACTGCGTTTTGATGAAGAGCCGTGCGCGAGCCTGAGAGCCACCGTGCACCCCTGGGATGATCCACCACCAGCTCACCTGGTGAGCTGTCACAGAGATATAGCGGCGTTGGCAGTGGGCCTCCCCACCCGGCCTAAGTGCTTATAGTCCAATGTGTCGGTGGTCAGGATGGACTTTTCCGGGCCACAGATGCAGACAAGGCGCATTGAAATTTTTAGCTGGACTCGTGGCTGGCCTGGTGGCCAGGAGAGGCTTTCTGGCAAAGAATTGCCTGCTCGGCATCTGGTATGGGGGCGGCATGGGCCAGGTCGTGGCGGAACCCATCTGTTGTCAACCAGGACGGGAAAAAGGCAACATTTCAGGCCAATAGGCTGGCAAATGCCGAATTAAGGATTTTGGCTTTGGGATGCTTTGGTTAAAGTGTTTCTTCTGCTAACAAACTGGAAGACAGAAGGGCTTGGCTGCTAGACTCGGCCGCTGTACAGCCGTGCAGGTCGTCAACAGCTGGTGGAAAGGAGAAGGGGGTAGGATTGGGTCTCTGGTGGTGCTCGGTGGATATACATCGGCGATCTGGTGGATGGCTGAAGCGAGAGGCTGATCCCTGACATGACTTCTGAGAGAACGATGGGCAGCTGAGGAATGCTTGATGGTGCGGAGGAGGCGGAGACAGAGGGGTGTGTCAGTGGTTGGAGGCCCGGGCTATCGGTCTGGCCTTTTTTGGCAAGGGTCTGCCTCCATTTCAACTCATGCATTGCATGCATGTGACTAGGACATGTTGGTGGTGGTTACCACATAAGGTTCTTGCCTCTACTTGGCGTTTCATGGCAAAGGCGGGCATATGACATCGCTGGGTGAATCAGTGGCTTGGTCATAGATGGCCCCCAGGCGTGAGAGTCCTGGACCTTTTTGACGGCGATAAGCGAGGGAGCGGGGTTTTTTGCGCTGACGTGGGTGGCGGAATCATATCAGCGGACTCTGCGAAACGCCCGCTCTCCCTTTTGAGGACGGAACCCGTACTGACACTACCCATCGTCTTCCTCTCGTCCTAGTGATTGAAGCGCTCGCAAGCAAATTCTGCTGAAAAGACCACGTTGGATCAGAATGTCGTCATCATCATCATCAGAGACAACAGGTGACATTCGTCAGTCCTGACATTCTGCATCAGGTGACTGCTGGCTACAATGCAAGAGGGACTGCAAAGGCGTTGCCGAACCGCCAGGATTTTTTGCGATTGACCGGCTTCACTTCTCTCCATATGATGGCATCAGTAAGGGCGTCTGAAGCAGAGAAAATCATCTTCTTTGGCCTCTTGATTACTTTTAACATTGTCCTTTGACCCCAAACCGCATTTTTGTCATCAAAGAGGTCTTCAGAAAATGGATTCTCCACAGTGGTGGGTACACGAGGTTGAGACATTTGCGCCTGCCTTCTTGTTGACGGATGCTGGTGATGCTGATGACGACATTGTGGCCGTGACTGGGGGGACGAGGAAGTAAGGACTGCTGATGCAGTTGCATTAACAACTGAAGGACAGATTGGCGACGCTGTGCGTTAACTGAGATTTCACAGGGGCCTGACACAGCGCGATGACAGTGCCTGACGTCCTGCATCTGATGATCCGCTGGCAGGGTTGTTGGTAGCCAGCCTGGAGGAGCACCTCTCTCTCGTATCTCTACCACTCCATGTCCTACCCCTCTTTTGCTCGCTTACCACCTTGAATTTCGCACCATGTTCAGAAATTACAAATTGAGAAGGTATGAAGAGTTTGGAAATTCTCTTATTAAAAGACGGCAAACTCACAGCTATTCTCATACTCCTCAAATCAAAATACAAAATTGCTGGATTCAAATATAACTTCAAAGAAGATCTATCAAGTCAACAAGCATGGCCTGCTCCAAAGTGATAAAACACGTATCTGGAAATGTATTCGGATAATAAAAGCGTAATTTTTGGCACCTATCAATTCACCTCGTGTTAACTGTGGTGACTAAAAAAACTTGCAGTATTCACCATTTTAAGTGCAAGGTCCTCAATGAACAAAAGCTGTAGTGACACAAAGTCAAAAAAACAGTATCTGTAATGTATCTGATAATAAAAAGGTTGTTTTTTGGCACCTATAAATTCACCTGTGGTAACTACACAATTGCTGGGATCAACTTTAACTGCAAGGTGCTCTATCAACAAATCTGGACGGGGCAAAGTGCAAAAAAACAAAACAGTATCTGTAATGTCTTCGGATAATAAAAGGTATTTTTTTGGCACCTATCATTCACCTGTGGTGACTACAAAAATAGCAGTATTCACATTTACGTGCAAGGTCCTCAATGAACAAAGCTGGTAGTGCACCAAGTCAAAAAACACGTATCTGTAATGTTTTCGGATAATAAAAGGTATTTTTTTGCACCTAACAATTCTAACCTGTGGACTAAAAGATTGCAGTATGTCACACTTTTAAGTGCAGGTGCCTCAATGCAACAAAGCTTGTAGTGCCAAAGTAACAAAAACAGCGTATTATTCTGTATTGTATTCGATAATAAAAGGTATTTTTTGGCACCTATCAATTCACCAGTGGTAATACACAATTGCTGGATTCAAATTGTAACTGCAAGGTGGCTCTATCAACAAATCTGGACTGGGGCAAAGTGCAAATAAACACGTATCTGTTAATGTATTCGGATGTAATAAAAAGGTATTTTTTGGCACCTATCAATTCACTGGGTGAGTGACTTACAAAATTGCTGTATTCAAATTTAACTGCAAAGTAGATCTATCAACAAAGCTGCTGCGCCAAAGTGAAAAACACGTATCATGAAAATGTATTCGGATTAGAAAAGGTATTTTTTGGCACCTATCAATTCACCTGTGGTGACTAAAAATATTGACGGGTATTCACATTTAAGTGCACAGGTGCCTCAATGAACAAAGATGCTAGTGCAGCCCAAAGTCAAAAAACACGTATCTGAATTTATCGGATACATTACAAGGTATTTGTGGCACCTATAACCTGTGCTGACTTGCTGGAATGTCTAAGTTTAAGTACAAGGTGGATATATCTAACAAAGGTGGAATGGGCAAAATTGAAAAGTGAACACTATCTGAATGTTACTGATAATAAAAGTGGTAGTTTTGCACCTAACAAAGAGACCTGCAGTTACTAGGAAAAAAGATGTTGTATCCTATAGTTTCAGGCTGCCACAATATCCAGGAAATATTTAAATAGAAAACTGTTAATAATAAAACTATTGCAATGTCTCACTAAGTCTTGTGAACTTTATACCAGTTATTCTTTATAGAAGCTCTTGTCTATTAGTAATAATACAACGTATTTTTGGCACCTTTCAATTCAACTTGGAGTGACTATAAAATTGCTGGATTCAAATTTTAAGGGCAAGGTGGACGTATACTGTATCAACAAAAGTGGGAAATGGGCAAAAATATTGATAATGAACACCTATCTGAAATGTATACTGATACTATAAAGTGTAGTATTTGCATCTAACAATGAGACCTGCAGTTAATAGAAAAGATGGTATCCATATAAGGTCAGGCTGCCCAATATCCAGGAAATATTTCAATAGAAAACTGTAATAATAAAGCTATTTGCAATGTCTACACAAGTCTTGAGTGAACTTTATTCAGTATTATTTATAGAGCTTGTATGTGTTCGCCGGCCGGGCGGCCCCCACCTCCGCTCTAACCCTCCCCCCGTGACTTTACAGCAGTAGTGATGCTCCTTTAAAATTCTCTACCTTACTATATAAAATCGTTCCAATCTTAATCTAACTAAATTGTAAAGGATCCAGCTAATTGTAGAGTAGAGGTTTCTCTGTGAAGAATATAATAATTTCGCTGAGCTGTTTGGACGCAAGCAGAGCGCACGTCCTTCTGTTCTGAGACGCTTGGGATGACACTGAGGCTGACAGGAAACACTGTTATATGTTAAATCGAGTTCATGTGATTTTTCCAGCCAATCGCAACCATACACATCCCAGTCACTCATGACGTCGCACACACATCTCAAACCTCGCTCTATTCTGTAATCTGATTTGCTGGCGCCAAAATTACAGGAAGCGCCGCAAAAAGGGCGCGGAATCTTAATAGATGATGCAAAGATTTTAACCTAAATTAATCGCATGATCTAAAATAAATCCGATCAACATAAAAACTGTTGCCGATCTTCACTTTGTCTGATAATAATCGCTCATACTACTACTAATGAGTAAGTGATAGCGATTACGTCGACTATCTCATCGGGTCGAAAAGTCGATATCGTCAATTATAAAAGACGTTTTCCGAATCGTAAAGATTATCCCGGGACCATTAAAGCAGGGAGAGGAAAACACCTTCATTTTACACCCAAACGGGGCTGGAAAGCTGGAATTAACATCCACAAAGTCAAATGGATACATGAAAACATCGGGGCCCAACACACTTATTTTTAAAAAAGTCCACAAAAAAAAGTCACAGCCCTTTTTTACTATCCCTGTCTTGTACCACAGCATACCCTTAAAAATGCATGACCCAAAAAATTAAAAAGTCCCAAAAAAGGCAGTATTATTTAAAACTATCATTTTATTGAAGGGACATTGACAATCCCTTCCGGTAAAGCAGCTGCCCCTTAAAACCTTTGACCCACAATTTAAAAAGTGCTGGAAAAAGGGGTTTTTGAACCACCATTTTTGTGACTGGGCATTTGGTTACCTGTTCTGTACCATAGTAGACCATTAAAACTGTCTGACCCACAGTTAAAAAAGTAGGAAAAAGGGGTCTTTTAACCACCATTTTGTTTAAAATGGGCATTGACCCATACTGTTCTGTACCACGTATAACCATTAAAAAAGTCTGACCCCCCATTTTAAAAATTTCGGAAAAAGGAGTTTTCAACCATATTTTAGTGAACGGATATTACTATCCTGTCCCGGTAACCTACATCTGTTTTAAAGTCTTCCTGTACCTCCCCTTTTACAAGGTCAGAGGGAAAATTTGACGCTTTTGTAATTCGGGTTTTTTAGTATTTTAAATTTTAAAAACCATTTTTAAAATAGGAGGAATCCCACCCACTTTTTTTTCTTTTTTTTAAAGTATTAAATGGGTTGTCTCACTACAGGATTGCTAGCTATGTTAAAGGAAAAAAAAAACAGTCATTTTGCAATATTTCCATTAACAGGTCCCCTATTCCTGTTTGGGCAGCCCATCACCTTGACCCCCTTTGACAATGTGAAGAACAAATGTCTGTTAGAAACCACATTTTTTACAAAAGGGCCCGTAGCATAGCTGCATTTCCAGCCATGCCCCCCAAAAAAAACAAAACAGGGGGCCCTTTAGCCACTCTTGACAATTGTGAATAACAAAAGTCTGTTAGAAACCACATTTTTTAAATAGGACCCGTAGTATTGCTGCTTTCAAAACAGCAGACCCAAAATAAAAAATGATTCTCGCCACGTTAAAAATTTGAGGGGGAAAAATGCCACTTAAACCAATTTTGTTCCAAAGGGCCTGATTATAGCGGTATCTCAAAGGGACCTGACCCCCAAAAAAAATAAAAATTATTTCTCAGCCACGTTAAAAATTTGGAGGGAGAAATGCCACTTTTTAACCCATTTTCTCCAAGGGCCAAAGATAAAGCTTATCAAAACAACATGACCCCAAAAACCATTGGCTTTTCAAAAAATTTAAGAAAGGGAAATGGTAAAGGAAAACGGTTTTTCATGAAACCTTGGTGCTTTTTTCAGTCTCCTCACAGCAAAAAAGAAAAAAGAACTTTTTGGGGAATGAGAATAAAATTGCAGTAAGAAATGATCATTTTACAAAAAAAAGTTTTCAAGGGACCTTTTCTTTTGAAGAGGAATTGAATAACCCAAAATAAACGGGACCTCGGCAATTGGGGCCCAAATCATAGAGGGCCCCTGCCTGATTTTTGATGAAAATCAAACGTCCACATTATCTGTGGGAAAAGCTGGATGCGTTTGTCTGAAAAGATCCCAGCTGTGCTGAAGGTCCCTAGAAAATGACCTGGTGTGGGAGGACAACACCTCTATGGGGTGGCGACGGGCTGGGCCATCACCATTTTGGATACCCCAAAATCAATTTGGGGCCGGAAAAAACCCTCCAAAAAAAACGGTTTTTGAGAGCGAAGTCCCTGCACCCTTAAGGGTTCTTGTGTTTATGGTGCCTTCATTACATGCGTTGGGAGGTGGGGAAATAAGATTCCAGAGGGCACCCCTTAGGCTTCTGCAAACTCCCTGCTGCTGCTCCCCGCAAACGGCTGCTTGGGTTTCTATTTGCTTTTCATGTCATGACGTTTTTTTCCCCCCGGGTGACATTTGGGAAGAAAAGTAAAAGCAGACGAAAAAAATTCTCCATTAAATAATCGAATTTTCCCCTTTTTCCCCTGCTTTTTACTCTCTATTTGGGGTGAGGGGAAAGGGAAAAGGCTTATTTTTTTTGGGTTACCGGGACCAGGAGGGGGGCCAAACCCAGAAACCCGGGTTTTTCTTTTTTGATGGCCTTAATGCAAGGTTTAAAGGGGGAGGAAATGGAGCCCAAGCCCCTCTTTGGGGAGAGATGGACCCTTTGTTTTTCCAACCCTCTGGGTCGAGGGAAAACTACCCAAAACTGATTTTCCCTTTCATTTCCTCCCCCCCTTTCAAATTCGCCCCAAAACTTTTTTCCCAAGGAAAGGGGTGGGATCGTGGGTGTCCAAAAATTACCTCCCCCCCCCCCTTTCCCTTTCCGGCACACTTCAAAACAGCCCCGCCCTTGTCTAAAGGGAAATGCCCCCTGATTGCTGGGGCGCCCCCTTTCCCAACTAGCCCGGGACCCCCAACCACTCCCTAATGAAGCCCCGATAAAATTGAGAAAACCGGGTGGGGCCTTGGGGGAATTCGACGGAGAGGGAAAAAGGCTCCATGTCCGAAATCGGTTTCTGTCTTCCTCCGTCCGCTGGGGGGACCTGATGTTTCGGGGGGGCCCAAAACGATCTCTTCCAAAAACTAAAAATCCCCACAACCCTTGCTAAAAAGGGAGGGTCCGCCTGGACCATTTGGGGGCTTTTTCAAAACTGGAAAGGGATGGTGCAGAGCCTTTTTTCCTTCCCTTCCACTCTCGGGTGGCTCAACCCCCCGGGGCCCCGCACGGGCCCCTTGTCGGGCCATGTGTCACTTCGTACTGGTTAATTTGGCTTGCCCCGCTGCCCCCAATCGTTTGGAGCGGGTGGAGGGGGGATTCCCCAGGTTTGCCACTTTAAACAAGGGAAAACGGTTGGGGGGGGAGGTGAGCTAAACGCTGCAATGCACCCAGGGGGGGGACAAAAGCAGGGCTGCAAACCCCGGGGGGGAAGGGTGCAAATTTCAGACCTCTGCCTTTCCTAGAAAGGCAGTCCAGACCCGGGAAAGCGCTGGGGGAAAAATTTTCGGGAAACGCAAGGTTAAGACTTTGGGGCCAGGCAAGGGAGGGGCTCCAGCCTCCCCGATTTTAAAGGGTGGCCAGCAGATTTCAACCATTCCCCCACACGAGCCTTTGCCGGGCCCAAAAGGGTTCTTTCACCCAGCCAGGGCTAAGCCCTTCATTGCGGGAGACCGTTCTACACCTCCCTTGACCTGTGTGGGGAACGGCCCCAAGACCAGATTAATTTCAACACGGCATTTTTTCTTGGGGCACGTGATCCCAAAACCAAAGAGGCCCCTTGGGGGAAGAAACCCTGAAAACCACCCTTTTTTTTTAAAAGAGCGTGCGCCGAGCCTGGGAAGAGCCCCCTTTCCCCAAACCAGAAAACATAAACCCAGCTCCCCATTTTGAGTTTGTCACGGGAGATATAGTTTTTGGGCCCGTTGCTTACTATCCAGGGTGTCGGGGTCAAAAGGGACTTTCCGGCCACAGATGCGGGAAAAAACGCGCTTGAAATTTTTGAGGGACACGTGGCTGGCCAGGGCAGGACGGTTTTTTTCGGGCCAAAGAAATGCCTGCTCCATTTTGGGTATCGGAGGCGGGGGAAAAGGGCCTGCCCGTGGGGGAAAACCCATCGGGTGTCCACCAAACGGAAAGGCAACTTTTCCCAAAGGGCCAAAACCCGGCAAATGCCGAATTAAAGGCTTTTGGGGTTTTGGGATGGTTTTGGGTTTTTAAAGTGTTTTTTTCGGCCCCCAAAACCGGGGAAGAGAAAAGGTGGTGCTAGACTGGAAGGAGAAGGGGGTAGGATTGGGTCTCTGGTGGTGCTGGGGGGACTCGTCAAAATTTTGGAGGCTAAGCGGGGGTTTGACCCCTTGATCTACCCCCTTGAGGCCCTTGGGGCAGTGGGGAAATGTTGGTGGGTAAAAATGGAAGGAGGGGGCGGAGACAAAAGGGTGTAAACAGGGGTTTTAAAGGGCCCCGGGCATGGGTTTTGGCCTTTTTTGCCCAAAGGGTTTTTGCCCTTCCATTTCAACTCATGCTTTCCCCCGGGCATTTTGACTAGCATTTTGGTGGTGGTTAAAGGAAAAAGGCCCGGGTATATGACATCGCTGGGGTGAATCAGAGGCTTGCTCAAAAAAGGGCCCAGGCTTGAGGGGCCCCGGGAAACCTTTTTTGACACCCGTTTTAAGCGAGGAGGGGTTTTTTTCCGTTTAAATCGTGGTGGGGGAAATCATCTCAGGGGGACTTTCTGCCCCGCCCTCTCCCTTTTTGGGGCGGGGGAACCCTTTACTGACATACCCCATCTTTCCTTACTCCTCTCCAGGGGTGAAACCCCCTTCGCAAGCAAATTTCGAAAAGACCACTTTGGATCCCAATTGTCATCTTTCTTTAAAAAAACACAGGTGACCTTCGTCGTCCTGAAAATTCTCACCCAGGAGCGCGGGCTCAAGAAAACAGGACTGCAAGGCTTTGCCAAACCCGACCGGGGAAATTTTTCCCCGTTTTAACCCGGGGCTTCCTTTCTCCCCTTTCTGAGGGGCTTCAGTAGTGGGCGTCAGAGCAAAAAAAAAATTTCACCCTCTTTGGCCTTTTTGGGTTTTGGGAAAAAATCCCCTTCTGCCCCCAAACCCGAAATTTTTGCCCATCAAAGAGGTCTTCGGGAAAAATGGATTCCCCCCAACAGGGGGGGTTTAAACGAGTTGAAAATTTGGGCTGCCTTCGTTTCTTTGTTGAAGGGGATGCGGGTTTGTTTCAGATGCCGCCTTTTGTGGCCGGGGCTGGGGAGGACGGGGGGGGGTTTAAAGGGAAACTCCCTGGTTTAAAGGTTGCATTAAACCACTGAAGAACGGGATTGGGGGCGTGTTTTTTTAACTGAGTTTTCACAGGGCCCCTGACCCACCCGGATGACAGGCCTGGGGCCCCTGCAACTCCGGGTCCGCTGGCATGCTTTTTTAGCCAGCACTGGAAGGAGCACCCTTCTCTCAAAACCTTACCCCCAAAGTCCTACAACCCTCTTTGCCCCGCTTACCACCTGCATTTCGCTCCCATGTTCAGAAAAATAAACATTTAAGAAAGTATGGAAGAATTTTTTTAAAAGTCTCTTTTTTAAAAAACGACAAATCACAGCATTCCCTTTAAAACCCTTAATTTTTCCCACAGCCCAAAAGGATTTAGAAACTGAAATGTTTTTAGTGGAATACCTGTGAAATGCGGTCTGGTGGAAGAAACCCTAAAGGGCAAATCAAACAGTGTTTTTCATTCAAACCCCGGGAAATTTTTCAAAATCCCAGTTTGGGGCTAGGAATTGATAGTTTTCAACAAACTATCATACAAGTGCGCTATCTGCGCCAAAAAAGAGATTCAACGAAACGCAATAAAACTATTTAAAACCCTTACAAGGATGAGAAATTTTTCTTTTTGCAGCCCAAAGACAAACGAAGGGGAAAAGTTGGAGTTTTGGCCCATTTTAAAAACAATGGAGGGCCGACCAAAGTGCAATACAGCTATTTTAAAAATTTTTTACGGATAAAAAAAACCCGGGGGTTTTTTTCACCAATGAAAAAACACCAAAAGTAACTTTCAAAAAATTTTTGGGATTTTTAAATTTAAGTACACGGGGGCTCTATTTAAACCCCAAAAATGGGCCCCCCCAAAGTAAAATAAAAAAACCCCATTTTGAAATGTATACGGATAATAAAAAAAGGGGGGTTTTGACCTATGAAAATACCCCCTGCAATTTTCTTGCAAATTTCTGTATTCCCAATGTAATTTCAAGGGGGGTCCTTGAACAAAAATGGCCTGGCCCAAAAATGAAAAAAAACCTAAATTTAAAATTTTGTAAAAATAACAATAGGTTTGGTTTTTTGGGACCTATTTAAAAAACAACAGCAATTAAATAGCAAAATTTTTGTGTAAAGGTAATAAATACAAGATGGGTCTTTAAAACAAAACTGTGGGTTTCGCCCAAAGTGAAAAACCCATATTTAAATTGGGGTTTTCTGATAATAATAGGTGGTTTTTTTTCGCTATGAAATTAAAAACAGCAATTACTTGGGAAATTTTTTGTATGGCAATATAAGTACAAGATGGGTCTTTCAACAAAAATGGCCCGCGCCAAAATGAAAAAAAACCTAAAAATTTTAAATTTTTTACGGATAATAAAAAGGTTGGGGTTTTTTACCTAAAGGGAAAAACACCTCGGTGGCAAAAAAAGTTCTTTATCCTAATTGTTAAGTTTTCAAAGTGGTCTTTGAACAAAACTGGGGTGGGGCCAAAAGTGAAAAAAAAACAAATTAAATTTTTGTAAATTTATAATAATAGGTGGTTTTTGCCTATTTAAATACCCAACAATTACTTTGCAAATTTTGTTTGGTAATAAATTAAAAAGGGTCTTTTTAAAAAAAATGGGTTTCGCCAAAAAAGGAAAAAAAAATTTAATTAAATCGTGTAAAGGGAAAAAATAAAAGGTGGGTTTTTTGCACCAATTTTAAATAACCTGCCCCGTTACTAAAAAGTTCTGTTAACCCAATATTTTGGGACATGGCCTGGCCACAAAAAAACCCAAGGGGACTATTTTTAAACCCAAAAACCCGGCCCCAAAAAAAGTTAATAAAAAAGCAATTTAAAAACGATTCAAAGCAGTCTGGGCTACCCCAATAATTTCACTCCCCCTTTCAAAAACCCGCCGCCTGTCTGGCTTTTTTCCCCCGCACCCCCCCCCCCGCCCCCCCCCCCTCCTGGGGGGGTGTACAGCGTAGAAAGCTTCCTTCAAACCCTCCTAACCCAAAAATTAAAATTTTCTAATCTTATGTTCTAAAGTTCAAAGCTAAAAAGGGGGATAGTTTTCTCTTTGAACAAAAAAAGGAAAAAATGTCTGCTGAGCTGTTTTTCCCAAGGGGGAAAAAAGGGCAGACTCCCTCTCTTTTGAGGGGCACCCGACACACATGATGCTGAACAGAAGGGGGCCCGTTTTTATGAAAACAAAAGGTTTATGGGATTTTTTAAAAGCCAATCAAAAACCTACACAACCATACACACACGTAATGACGTCGCCCAAAACCCCACTACCCCCTCTATTTTCTAAAACTGATTTGCTGGCCCCCATAAAAGAGGGAAGCCCCCGGGAAAAAAAGGCGTGATTAAATTAAATAGGGTTATAAAACAATTCCACTAAAATTTTTCCCCCTGATCTGGAAAAAATTCCCATCAAAACCTTAAAAAAACCGGCCGATTTCAACTTTGTCGATTATAACGCTTCAACACTACTAAAAAGGTTTTCACATTGGGCACCAAAGGGAAAGGGGGAATGGCAAATTGTGCACAATCCCGTCCATTTTTTTTTTGATGTACTAACTGTTTGGGGTTTCCAGTTGGTTTTCCATTGATTTGGGTGGGGTTTTTAGTTATTTTGAGGGGGACCCCAAAATTTAAAACTGTTATGCCCAATTTACCGACTTTCTTTACATTGTAAACCGGGTCCCTATCTTCCGTGTTTTTCCCATTTAAAAAGATTTTTAATAAAATAATTACAAAAATGTGAGGTACTGTATATGTGAAAATTTTTGTCTAAAACCTTTTTGTGGGGTTTTTTGGGGATCCTAAAAAAAAAACTTTAGGTTCTCTGTATGTACCCTCACACCAAAAGGAAAAGGATTAATGAGACTTCCTACTGGACTCCACAGTGAGCAAATATTTATGTACTTGAAGTAAAATCAGAGAAATATGCATAAGTACAGGTAAACCTAGAGTACGGGTTTTGAGAAACCCTTTTCAAGTTTTGTGGTTTCTTTGGGGTTTAAAGGGAAAAGGCCCCCAAAAGTTTTTATCCTGGTTTGCTTAAATTGTTTTTTTTATAAAAATATTGTGTGTAATTTTAGCCCTTTTTTTTTATGGAAATTTCATTGATTCCAAAGAGGGGTAATTTCGCATGCGCAGTCCTGGTAGGTCTTTTTGGCAGCTATGCCAATTAATACAGACATGTTAATCAGGAAAAGTGGGAGAAGGATAAATGTAAACCAGACAATCCATCACCAGGACCTCCAGGTAGCTGAGCACATGGAATACGACAATAAGAAAAATTATACAAATCAAACAAATCTTGGCCATTATCCATATTTTCCAGACTCGGGCTAAATTATGGCCAAGGAAAAATTTTTTTCCCCCTCCTGTTTCATTCATGAGAAAAATTTTTTAGGGTTTTTTGGCAAACCCCAAAAAATGGAAATTGTCCCAAATTTGAATCCCTTTTAAAATTTATATTTTGTATTTCCTCATTGGGGAAAATTATTTCTTGGGGAAATTAACGGTCAAAATAAAAGCCTCAGGGGCTTATTTGGGGTAGTGACTTAAAACTGTAATTTGACTTTCTTTTGTACTGTTGCATGTAAAATTTTCCATTTTCCCTCTGTGGGCCTTTAAACAAGATGAGGGGCTGGAAGGGGGTTTGGATTTTCCTTTTTTATTTTTTTTAACAATAGTTTTTTATTTTAATTTTTGCAATATTCTTAAAACAGACAAAGGTCTCAAATCAGAACAGAGAGACCATAATCAATTGAAAAGAAAACAACAAAATAACAAGCCATGTTACAATGCATATAGCAGAAAGCGCAAAGTACCATAAAAAGAAAGGCAATGGTAGTATGTGAATCGAGGTCATTAACAAACACATGCAAGGATTTACATAATTACATAGCTTAAAAAAAAAACTTCAGTCAACAGGGTTAAAGCGTACAGAAGTTATATCCTAAGTAAGTGTGTTATTTATGTAACCCCCGAAAGGACCCCGCCAAATTTTGCCTTCCGACACAGCTTTTTTTGAAATCGACATGTGTCACTTTTTGTGAGAATAACTTTTGACACTTTTTCTATCCCTGTGAATTTTAAGATTTTTTCTCATGAACATTGTGCTTTTAAATTAGTAAAATTTTTTTTTTCAAAAAATCCTTTTTTGTGAAAAATATCAAAATTTTTATGAAAAAATTTGGGGAAAAATTTGTGATTTTTTAAAGTTCCAAAAATTTTTGGGGGGGGGAAAACAATAATTATTCAAACAAATAGTTTATAACAGCATTACCCTATGTCCATTAGGTTGCATAATTTTTTTAAAAAGTTTTTTTTAGAGGGTTAGAAACTTAGTAAATAATTTTTTTCC
>JAODAL010026621.1:0-52500 GCA_025379985.1 Phyllomedusa bahiana | reverse complement strand
CCCCCCATCAAAAGGGTTGTTTCATGGGGCCAGTAATGCAATTTCCCCAAAAAAATTTTTCTGAAACGGGGTTTGTGCCCGGGCCCGGGGCTGGTGGGAGGGGATTTGCCCCATTTTTTAAAAAATTCCATCCCTGCTATCCCGGGCCCACAAATGCAACAATACAGAAACAGTCCCTTTTATGGCCCCCCAATTTAAAAGCCAAAAAGGGGGTTGTCAGTAACCAAGGAGCCCAAGGGAAAAAGTTGAAGTACCACAATTGCTTACTTTACAAAAATTTGCCCCTTTCAGCAGCATTTGCTTTGATGGGAATTTTCCCTTAATATTTTTAAAAACCAAAACCCAACCATACTGTGACACAGAATTTTTGGGGTGGTGTTTTAAATGAAAATTTTTTTTAAAGAAAAAGGGGGTGCATGGTTTAGTATTCCCGGATTTAAAATAAATTTCCCAAAAGGAATAAACTAATACTTAAAATACATGAAAATAAGAGCAATGAGAACAGACGATGAGAAATGCAGCCTACGTCCCATTATATTATTAGCTCACAATAGAAATATAATAAGTCCACTAAAAGACCCAAAGTGGCTCTCCACTTTTGACACCAGTTTGGGCCCACCAAAACCCGGAAAAGCTACTTCCAGACTAAAATTTACATATTGTTATCCATTATCTGTTCCTTTATTCAAAGCCAAGATTCCCACACAAGGAAAAAGGGTTTAAAGAAAACCCCTTTTTTTATCAACCTTTATTGCTAAATTTAACTGCATTGTGCAAACCCGGGGAAACATTTAAAATGAAGGGGGGAAAAAGTTTATTTAAAAGGGGGGAAAAAAAATGAAAATTTTTTGAGGTTTTAAAGGTTTTTTGCATTCTTTTTCTTTTCTGAATGTTTTACCTAAATTTTACAGTGTTGGGAAAAGGAACCGGAAAAAAAGACATTTACTGTTTTGGCTATTGGAGGGCCTTTTCATCCTAAATTTAAAAAGATCAAATTTTCATGTATGTTTTAAAGGGTTAAAATTTAAAGCAGCTCAGCCTTAGGGGAAAAATTTACAGGATGACCCAAAACCCAAAGGGCCCGCAGACTCGGGGGTACCCTTTTTTCCTTTTAAACAAGCGATCATTAATATGCCCTCAAAGGGGAAAAAAACCAATTAACTAGTATAAAAAATCCCGTCATTTAGTGCTTGACAGTCTTAAAAGAACAAAGTTTTTCTGGAAAAAAAAACGCAAATCAGAAAGGAAGAAAAGGGCCCAAAGTTTCCAAAACACAAAAGTGGCAACTTCAAGTGCTGGGGAAACATTTAATGCTTAAACCACATAAAGATTTGGGGTCATTCCCCCAGGTAACTATTAACCCTTTAAATTAAATAGGTTTAACATTGTTTTGGAAAAAGTTTTCCCCCAACATGGGGCAAAAAGATATGTCCAAGGTTTGTATGGGGTAGAAAAAATGAATATGCATTCAGCAAATTTTCAAAAAAGTAAAAAGACCCTCTTGTTACCGTTTCCCTTAAATAAAAAAAAAAAAAAACTTTAATGTTTTTGGGGAAGAAGGTTGGGAGAATAAAGCGGTTTTTTTTCCCGAAAAAAAGGGGTTTTTCCTTTAAAAACATTTTTAAAAGGATCCTCTGTTTTTCCCAGGGAAACAAGGGCGTCTCACTTTAAATTTTTTAAGACGTGAATAGTCCTTCAAAAGAAAGGAGCCATGTTTTTTCTACTTTTTGGGTAGGGAAAAGTTGCCTGGTCAGTTCATACTACAAAATCATGATTGCGTTTGCTACAATACAGATGTGGCAAGGATTTTAGAGAACCTATTAGGTAGATTATGCTGGCCCATATGAGAGCAGGATGTGATAGAGGGAGAGAAACTGAAGTCTGATATATAGGGTTAGGGCGCCTTCAGCTTCCTGTTTGACGCGGAGCGTGTAAGCACACCGACATGGGAGAGTAACTAATAGAATGTAAGGTACTTCCCACATGTTTTTAAGATATGTTTTACATACTTTTAAGATATTTTATAAGGTATGGATAATGCTTCGTTGTGATCGTTCAAGCACAATAACGTTAAAATGTTTGTTTACTTCCGGTTTTCAGTTTGAATTTTGGGGCTATAGAAAGGACATTTGTTATTAGCCAGATTACTCCTGAGGGAGCACGCTAGATAGCGTGCGAAACGCGCCAAGGCCATTGTTATTTTATTCTGTTTCGTTTTTATGATTGTATCCAAATAAAAGGCAAAGAGCCTATTTTATATTGCTCCCTGATCAGCTTTCAGCGCATGAGAACCCTAAGCACAGTTGTTTTTCAACTGTAAGTTTAAATCTATATAGGGTTATATGATAGTGGATAGAAGCTGAGCTCTGTGGTATATAGGGTTATATGATAGTGGATAGAAGCTGAGCTCTGTGGTATATAGGGTTATATGATAGTGGATAGAAGCTGAGCTCTGTGTCTGATCACTATGTGGTCTCTATATGGCAGTGTTGTAGGTTATACCTGAGCTGGTGTCAGATCACTATGTGGTCTCTATATGGCGGTGTTATGTCGGCGTTAGTATAGTGGCAGTGTACATGTGTCCCTGATTGTAAAAGAGGGAACACCTGACCCTGTGATAGGAGTTACACTTGTGATGAGGTGCGTGACCAAGGGAAACATGGAGGAGGTGATTGTATATGGGTGGAGGGGGATATGGATGGAGCTACTTAGTCCTGTGTCTATGATATGTTAGACTGACAAATGTGTGACTACACCATACAATTCTGTTTTGCACACTGTATTATGTGGTAAAATGGGCGCATTTATGTCCTAGAGGGCGTGTTGTTTTGCTGGGGGTGGGGCGATCGGGGTGCTGGGGGCAGGGTTTACAGGGGGGGGGGGGGGCCCAGGTGCTTCAGCTGTATGAGGCCCTGAAATTTCTGTTGGCGGCCCTGTATAACCCTATACATCACAGAGCTCAGCTTCTTTTCTCTATCCTATAACCCTATATATACAGAGCTCAGCTTCTCTCCTGTATCATATAACCCTATATATCACAGAGCTCAGCTTCTCTCCTCTATCATATAACCCTATATATCACAGAGCTCAGCTTCTCTCCTCTATCATCTAACCCTATATATCACAGAGCTCAGCTCCTCTCCCGCTATCATATAACCCTATATATCACAGAGTTCAGCTCCTCTCCTCTATTATATAACCCTATATATCACAAGGTTCAGCTTCTCTCCCTCTCTCATATAACCCTATATATCACAGAACTCAGCTTCTCTCCTTTATCATATAATCCTACAGTATACATCACATAGCTCAGTTTCTCTCCCTCTATCATACAACCCTATATATCACAGAGCTCAGCTCCTCTCCTCTATCATATAACCCTATATATCACAAAGCTCAGCTTCTCTCCTCTATCATATAACCCTATATATCACAGAACTCAGCTTCTCTACACTATGATATAACCCTATATATCACAGAGCTCAGCTCCTCTCCTCTATTATATAACCCTATATATCACAGAGCTCAGCTCCTCTCCTCTATCATATAGCCCTATATATCACAGAGCTCAGCTTCTCTCCACTATCATATAACCCTATATATCACAGAGCACAGCTTCTCTCCCTTATCATATAACCCACAGTTAGCTCAGCTCCTCTCCTCTATCATATAACCCTATATATCACAGAGCTCAGCTTCTCTCCTCTATCATATAACCCTATATATCACAGAACTCAACTTCTCTCCACTATGATATAACCCTATATACAGTGGCGTAACTACCGGGGTAGCAGGGGTAGCAGTTGCTACGGGGCCCCTGCGCTTAGGGGGGCCCCGGGGCAGCTGCTACCGCGTCCGCTACCCCGGTAATGCTGCCCCTGGGCCCGCCGGCAGTGAACTTAACAGTTCACTGCGGCGGGCGGGGAGCTGCGGGGCCCGCCGCATACTCCCTCTGAACGCCCGGGCCCCCCGGCCCGAGCGTGCAGAGGCAGCGCTGCTCGGTAGTAGCAGGACGGAGCGCCGATCGCTCCGCTCTGCTACTTCCCCCTGCCGGCGCTCTGTGGTCACGTGGGCGCGCGCGGTGACGTCACATCACCGCGCCGCCCGCGCTGAGCGCAGAGGCTGCAGGGAGAGCAGCAGAGCGGAGCGAGCGGCGCATCGGGGGAGCGTGGACCGAGGTAAGTAAGGGATTTCTTATTTTACCTACCCCATATGCCTGCCTATAGCCCCCCATATGCCTGCCTATAGCCCCCCATATGCCTGCCTATAGCCCCCCATATGCCTGCCTATAGCCCCCATATGCCTGCCTATACCCCCCCATATGCCTGCCTATACCCCCCCATATGTCTGCCTATACCTCCCCATATGCCTACCTATAGCCCCCCATATGCCTGCCTATAGCCCCCCATATGCCTGCTTATAGCCCCCCATATGCCTGCCTATAGCCCCCATATGCCTACCTATAGCCCCCCATATGCCTACCTATAGCCCCCCATATACCTACTTATAGCCCCCATATGCCTGCATATAGCCCCCCATATACCTACCTATTGCCCCCCATATGCCTACCTATACCCCCCATATGCCTGCCTATACCCCCCATATGCCTACCTATAGCCCCCCATATACCTACCTATAGCCCCCCATATGCCTACCTATACCCCCATATGCCTGCCTATACCCCCATATGCCTGCCTATAGCCCCCATATGCCTGCCTATACCCCCATATGCCTGCCTATAGCCCCCATATGCCTGCCTATAGCCCCCATATGCCTGCCTATACCCCCATATGCCTGCCTATACCCCCATATGCCTGCCTATAGCCCCCCATATGCCTGCCTATAGCCCCCCCATATGCCTGCCTATAGCCCCCCATATGCCTGCCTATACCCCCCATATGCCTGCCTATAGCCCCCCATATGCCTGCCTATAGCCCCCCATATGCCTGCCTATATCCCCCATATGCCTGCCTATATCCCCCATATGCCTGCCTATAGCCCCCATATGCCTGCCTATAGCCCCATATGCCTGCCTATAGCCCCCATATGCCTGCCTATAGCCCCCATATGCCTGCCTATAGCCCCCATATGCCTGCCTATACCCCCCCATATGCCTGCCTGCCTATACAGCCCCCTATATGCCTGCCTATAGCCCCCTATATGCCTGCCTGCCTATACAGCCCCCTTTCTGCCTGCCTATACAGCTCCCTATATGCCTGCCTATACAGCCCCCTATATGCCTGCCTGCCTGCCTATACAGCCCCCTATATGCCTGCCTGCCTATCCAGCCCCCTATATGCCTGCCTGCCTGCCTATACAGCCCCCTATATGCCTGCCTGCCTATACAGCCCCCTATATGCCTGCCTGTATACCCCCACAAGCCTGCCTGTCTACTTATATGGGGCCCCTTTAGCTACCTAAACCCTACCTATATGGCCCCTATAGCCCACCTAACCCCTGTCTACCTGTATGGCTCCCTATAGCTACCTAATCCCTGCCTGCCTATATGGGCACTATTGGCTACCTAATCCCTGCCTGCCTATATGGGCACTATTGGCTACCTAAACCTTTCCTATTTGGGGCCCCATATATCCTATCTAAACCCTGCCTGCCTAAATGCACCCCATATAGCCAGGGGGCAGGTGCTGGAAAAGTCAGGATTCTAAGATATTTGTGTCTAAATCTGCAGGGACAAGTGGTCGGGAGATGTCATCAAGATGGCGGACTGGACCGGATGCAGAACAAAAGAGAAAGTCAACGACTGGTCAGAGAAACGTCACCTGTGAGTCACAAGATGTAACTGCACTATAATCACTTATATGTCTGCAGATCCTGTGTACACTGCTATCTACCACTATATGGTCACTGTATGGAGGTAATATACAGTCTGCAGAGCCTGTGTACACTGCTATCTACCACTATATGGTCACTGTATGGAGGTAATATACAGTCTGCAGAGCCTGTGTACACTGGTGTCTACCACTATATGGTCACTGTATGGAGGTAATATACAGTCTGCAGAGCCTGTGTACACTGGTGTCTACCATTATATGGTCACTGTATGGAGGTAATATACAGTCTGCAGAGCCTGTGTACATTGGTGTCTACCATTATATGGTCACTGTATGGAGGTAATATACAGTCTGCAGAGCCTGTGTACACTGGTATATACCACTATATGGTCATTATATTATATATTATTATTATTAGACAGTATTGGTCTTTGTGTACTGATCAGTAATAGTGTAGGGTTATTATTCAGTCACTATGTGGTGGTAATTTGTGGTCGTGTTCTGGTGGTATAATCAGGTCCTTATGTAATAGCGTTATTGGTAATGTTGGTTTTGGTATAGTGGATTTGATTGGTAGCAGTATGATGGTGATATGTATGGTGAGGTATTTGCCCCTTGTATTATCTACATTATCTAACAGCATGTCCTGATACATGGTCGTGGTCAGGGAGGGGGGGGGGGGCCCTATCCAAAAGTTTGCTATGGGGCCCTGGCTCCTCTAGTTACGCCCCTGCCTATATATCACAGAGTACAGCATGTACAGGGCAATCTGAGTCTCTCACTACATACAGTACAACATGTCTTCCTCGATATTTTTGGGTGACAATATAGACATTATTAGGATCCTGAAGTAGTGCTTACTTAGTATGTAGATTTATTAAGGTGGAGCGTGACTGTGTGATTTTCTCTTGGGTATATAAATATTTTAATGTATATTAATAAAAGTATAGTTTTGATAGTATATTCTGGGATTTAGTTTTTTCTGTGAGCTTTTTTTGGTTTTACTGGGTAACTTATACTGTATATATGTAATTTATACTGCACAGTGATTTGTAAAATTTGCTTTTATTCCATTCTCCTCACATACAATACTGAACATTAGTCAATAGATTATAAGCACCCAAAATGGTGCCAAAAAAATACAACCCCATACTGAGAAAAACATGCCTTTATATGACTATATTGATATAAAAATTAAAAGTTATAAATGTTGAAAAACAATGATAACAAAGAGCTGTGTCAGAGGTATAATATGAAGATCACAGACCCCAAGGCAAAATCTGCTACAAGGCCCCCTTCCGTTTGGTGATAATAATACTAATCTGCACCCTGCATGAATATATATATATATATATATATATATATATATATATATATAATATATATATATATATATATATATATATATATATATATATATACAACATGATTCTAAAATTATTATTGAAAGCAGTAACATTTAATAAACTGTGACTATAAAAAAAAAGGAGAAAATGCCCAGTCCTTTGTTTGGAATGCAGAGAGATAATAGGCCAGGAAGTTGGGTGTAAAAATAACATCTTGTACCCCAGCAATTACCAAACTGGTACCTATAAATTGCAGGTTCTAACCCCAAATAAAAATTGCAAAAATACTTATTTTGTATCAGAAATGCAAATACAGCTCAAAGAAATAATACTCAGAGCAGTTTTCCTCGCTTCCTGTTATTTTCGCTCTATATAATTTTCAAATTATAGGTTTACGTCAAAAGAATAATTAAGTCAAGTATAACTTTCCTTAGAAAAGTCTGTTTCTGTGCACCAGTTATGGAACATGAGAATATATAAAATGTCTGGATTTTTAACTTGTTCTATCAGGATTATACAAATGTATTATGCAACAAAGAGAAAAACAAGTCAATGTTGTATTCAGCCATAGTGAACTCCAACACAATCCTATAACTTTATTTTCATTGATTTTGTATTGTCTCTGTATCACTCACTCTGCGCCCATATCCAAAATAAAAATGGTGCTTATTTCACGTGCTAGTGAATAACATTGCAACTGTAATTACATGGGACAGGAGGACTTAATGCTCATTGACCCCATGTTTTTATATGATTCTTTGCTCGAATCCCCTCACCCTTGTATGCTAACATTGTAGGGCTCTGTTCAGGGGATCCCCACAGAAAGGACTCTATGCAAAAATGATGCCTAGACAAAGGCCTCATAACAGATGTGGGTTCTGCCTCTATAGAATCTATGCCTTTGCACTCTGATCTCTTCAGGGATCCATTACAGCTTAGCATAATTCTGTAGGACCCCTAAAAAGCCACCTTTACCATGCATGGCCTGCTCTAACCTTGGTAGCATATAGCCCTATTATTTGGCAACATGTGTTACCTACAATATATGACAATTTGTTGTAGACACTGAGTGCCAGTAATGAAGAGGGTTCAAGGACTTAACTGTGTAACTACCTGATTAGTTTAACACAAGGGTATGGAACGTCAGTCCTAAGAACTGTATGCGGCCCTGAGTTTGATGTCCCTGAATCTGCACACAAATGTTAGGAGTAGAGATGGGCGAATCGATTCTAACGAAGTGGAATTCGTTTAGAATTTCAGGAAAACTTCGGTTCTGAACGAAGTCGAAGTTTGGGGTACTTCGGGTGAACGAAGTGTGCTTTTGATTGATAAAATGGCTGCGAGCACATGGCGTTACATGGGGCAAAGCACTCTGGGAGGAAGAAGGGCATAGCCTGCATGACATGTGCAGAGATGAAGCCAATCAGAGACTGGCGGGATTCTGTGACGTCACCGCACTATATAAGTCCGGGCGCGACGCCGGGAGCTCACACTCCTCTCACTGTACTGATCAGGGAAGGTGCTGCCGCGGCTGATAGCTCTTACTGAAGAATTGATTTTTATATAGCGATTTCTGTGGGGTGTCTCAGCTTGTCTCAGAGACTGTTCTCTTAATGTTCTATTTCTAATTTTTTGGGGTATTGGATCTGAAATCCAGTGTACGTCCACTGCAGCTGCATATACATTCAATATCCAAGTGGGATCTAAGCCAGTTCCTGTTGTATTCATTTAAAGAAACAGCGTTTTTACAATACAAATACCACTTCATTTTTGGCTGCTCAATTCTATTGCGCAATTTACATCCAGGGGTTAATTAAGCGTTGTTTTGCTGGTGTGCTGACCCCAAGAAACCGTCTTTTTCAACGCCAAAATATATAAATTTTTCCTGTAGCCTAATTCACAAGCAAAGGTTAATTACAACTGTATCTCTTTTTTTGTGGCGTAGAAAACACGCAATTGTAACACGCTACAAAGCTACTATTTTGTGCGGCTCAATTCTATTGCGCAATTTACATCCAGGGGTTAATTAAGCGTTGTTTTGCTGGTGTGCTGACAAAAATAAACCGTCTTTTTCAACGCCAAAATATATACATTTTTCCTGTAGCCTAATTCATGTCCGAAGGTTAATTAAGCCTGTTTGTGCTTTTACATTTAGTAAAACACACAGTGTTTTTAAACGACACATACAAGTAAATTTTTCCTGGCCATTTGTGGAGCGCAATTTATATCCAAGGGTTACCCAAGCTTGTTACTGGGTTCATTTGGAGTCAAAAACAGGGTGTGTATTTATCATATACAGATATCATCATCAAACAGTGTCTGTACATTTTAGAACAAACAGTATGTCAGACAGAGAGGTGGCAGGCTCTGCACCTGCGAGTGGCAGTGGCACAAACATTCCTGGAACAGGCCCAGGTCGCAGCACAGCAAGGGGACGTCGCAGCAGGGGTCACTCGGTGAGGCCACAACTGCCGCTGTCATCTAGCGGCCGTGTGTTGTTCAGCAACCCAAGGGTTCTTGATTGGTTGACTAGGTTATCCTCTTCCTCCCAGATGACATCTGACAACCCCAGCCAAGAGTCGGTGGGAACCTCAGACACAACCATTAGTTGGCATGGCCCGGGAGCGGTCAGCGGCCCTCATCTGTCCTCAGCCCGCTTCTGTCCCATCCGTTTCCTTTAGCCAGAGATCTACTATGTGGTCTGGGCTCAGCGCCACTATATAGCGGGATGAACAATTTGAGGAGGGCAGTCAGCAGCTACTTGGCAGGGAAGAAATGGGGCCAATATCGCCTGCTTCTTGCAGTAGGCGGCAAAGTATAGATGTGGAGAGTGGCATGGGAGGTCATGTTGTGAGAGGGCAGCCTCAGCATACCAAGACCGGTGATGAGGACAGCAGTGACGATGAAACACAAATAGATGATGATGTAGCCGACCGCACTTGGGAGCCGGGTGAGGCAAGAACTTCATCATCGTCAGGAGAAGAGGGCATCAGCTTGCGCGTCAGGCAGCAGCGCAGTCAGCAAGTGCGGTCGTGTGGCCGTGAGTCAGCAGGATAGCAGCAGTGTGAGGTCGGGAGCCAAGCGGCCACGGGGTAAAAAACCCGCTTCGCAGGTCCAAGAAAGTAGCAGCACAGGGGCTCAGCGAGGCAGCGGCGGCAGTAGTCACTCAGTGCGGAGCGTTGGCGGTAAAATCCGATACTCGGCGGTGTGGCAGTTCTTTGCTAAGACACCGGAGGAGCCGAATATGGGTATATGTAGAATCTGTGGGCAGAAAGTGAAGCATGGCCAGGGAGCTAACGTTGGCACCACGGCCCTGCGTCAACACATGCAACGTCACCATCCAGTGGCCTGGGAGAAACGTGGCTCAGATGTGGTGGTCCATCCTGCCGCCGCAGCAGCAGCAGCAGCGCCCAGTGGCACACATGCCATTGCAGCCAGTCAAGGCTCCACCACCTCTGCAGAAGGGAGCTGTTTCTCTTTGACATCATCTCCCGGTCCAGATGCTCCTGCTCCTCGCTACTCATGGTGCCAGCAGTCGTTCAGCGAGGCGATTGCAAAGAGACAACAGTATGCGTCCAACCATCCTAAGGTGCAGCAGCTGACCGTGCTCCTGTCCAAGTTGTTGGTACTGCAGTCCCTCCCTTTCCAAATGGTGGACTCTGCACCGTTCAGAGAACTAATGGCTTGTGCCGAGCCGAGATGGAGAGTTCCAAGCCGTAATTTCTTTTCAAAAAGGCAGTACCAGCACTTCATAAATATGTAGAACAGAAGGTGGGTCAGTCCTTGAGCTTATCGGTTTGTTCCAAGGTGCACGGCAGCGCGGACGTCTGGAGCTGTAACTACGGTCAGGGCCAGTACATGTCCTTTACGGCCCACTGGGTGAATGTGCTTCCAGCCCAGGCACACCAACAACTTGGACAGGAGACGCCGCTTTCTCCTCCATGTTGTCAAACTGCTGCACCTGCGCCAATGTCCGCCTCCTCCTCTTCCACCACCACCACCATCTCAGCCTCCACAAGTACTGCTCCATCATACCACATGTGTAGGGCACAGCGGTGTCACGCAGTTCTACACCTGGCTTGCCTCGGCGAACGAAGTCACACAGGGGAGGAACTGCTCCGCATCATGCAGCAAGAAATCGATGTGTGGCTTTCTCCGTGCCAACTGCAAATCGGAACCATGGTGACGGACAATGGGAGGAACATGGTGTCCGCGCTGCACCGAGGAGGGATGGTCCATGTGCCCTGCATGGCGCAAGTGTTCAATCTGGTTGTGAAAAGGTTCCTGAAGTCTTCCACCGATCTTCAGAACATTCTGAAAATGGCCAGGAAACTGTGCATGCACTTTATCCATTCGTACAAAGCCAGGAACACCCTCCTCGAGTTGCAGCGGCAGAACGGCCTCCCCCAACTCACTCTGATATGCGATGTTTCCACCCGCTTGAATTCCAGCCTGCACATGTTGGACCGACTGTATGAACAGAGAAAGGCCATTAACGATTTTTTGATGATCCAGGCAGACAGAAGTACTCCCCTGTGTAACTTTGATGTCAGCCAGTGGCAGCTCATGCGTGACACCTGCCGTTTGTTGAGGCCATTCGAGGAGCGACTGTTATTTGTCAGTCGCCAGGACTATGGGATGAATAACATCTTTCCACTGCTTCATGTCCTGGAACAGATGCTGAAAAATCTGTCTGTGCATGTGACTTGAGACTTGGCGAATACATCTCGCGTCCACATGAGTCCGGTGGGGACTGAAATGGATGAGGAGGAGGAGGAGGATGTAACGGATTGCGCTGACAAACATATGCCGAAGCGCCAACCGTTGATATCCGGGTGTGGATCCTCAGGGCCCACCGCAGGCACAGAGGGCAGATGCAGGGGGTGGTTACCCGAAGTGCAGGGCTGGTACTGGAGGCGAAAAAAAGGATGCTGCAGATAACATAAGACAAGTCCCGTAGGGCCGAAATATTTTAGCACGGAACAGCGGCAGATGTACAGCATATAACAACGAAGGACAAATAACGAGAAGCAAGCAGACAGCAGCTAAGGGGGTCACGCCAGGCAAAAGACAAAACCCGAACGACACAGAAGACAGGAGGAAGTTCGTTATATACCAGAGGCGGGGTCATTTACGGGGAACAGGAAACACTGTGCAATAAATCGGTGCAGTACGCGCGCGTGCCCCTAGGGGGGAGCAGGTTTTGCCACAGGACGCCAAGGAGCGGAGAAGCAAGATGGTGAGGCCCAGCAGTGGAAGACCAAGACGGGCGCTGCAGAAACCAGGGACACCAAGGGATGTCGCAGCAGCGGCCGGGACATGAGAGACACGGGCACCCCGACGGTCATGGCTTTAACCGTGACATTACCCCCCCCCCCCCTTAAGCCCTCCCCTCCGGGTAGCCGGTACCCACAAACAGTTTGGGGGTAACCACCTCCTCCTCGTATCCCAAGCCGTCTTCGAGGAGGTGTCCAGCGAATCCCGGGTAACTTCTTGGACCTAGGAAAGAAGCAAAAAATAGTAGGCAGGGGTGGGTGGATGGAGTCAGAGGTGTCTTTGAGACCAGAGGCTTTTCCTGCAACAGTTTCTTCCATTGGAACAGCAAAACATAGGAGAGAAACGGGGGGGCAGGGCTGCTCCAATGGGCGGCTTGAGACAGCAGAGTGGCAAGCTTGCCCCATGGCAACTTCGCCCCTTTTTCCCAATCCAGGAGGGGTTGTAAGCGGAAACCCCCGGGGGAGCCCCGAGCAGGATGGGCAGACGAACTGGGCAGCACTAAAAGGAAGTTTTTTCCTGGTGGGAAAAACCAAACCCTTAAAGGGACAAAAGGGGGGTACGGAAACTTGACCCCCTCCTTCAGGATCCCCCCCTTGGGGGGGAAGGAAAACGTAGGGGTTTCTCTAAGGGGAGAAGGCAGGCAGAACTTTTTCCAGAGAACGGGTGGATAAATTCTCAGAGGACCGGAATCCAGAAAGGCAGGGGAACTTCATAGGCGGCACCAATATAAACGTAGAGTGACGGAGTGGTCAACGGGAACAAGGGCATCTTTATTCAGGGCCCCTTCACCCCCAAAAACCAAACACTTGGGTTTTTCCGGGGGCAGCTGGGGGGACGGGGAGTTCTTGAGGGAATTTTTACGGGGACCACCCCTACAGACACAGGTTTTTGCGCGTCGACGGGCGCGTTCTCTGTGGTGAATGATAGGTTTACCTCCATAGGCCCCACTTGGAAAAAAAGCAGGGGTCAGGCAGGTGGACTCGTGGTTTCAGGTACAAGACGAGTGGAAGCTTGCGAGGACGAAGGACACAGGCTTTTGGGGAAGTCTAACTCCCTTTTTCCGCAAAACGGGTGTCCCAAACCGGGGGGAGCTAAAAGGGTGAGGCGTCCCGGGGGTAGGTAAAAACGACCACCAACTCGTCCTTATGCGTCCATCGAACCTCCCCCAAAAGGGAGCAACAAGGGGCCTCTTGTTCCAGGCAAAACTCAGAGGCCAGAGTACGGGAATGGATGGCTACGGCCCCCTGAATCGCCTTTACGGAAGCGGGGGCAGAGACGATGCACTAGGTGTTGCGCCCCGGAACTCAAGACCCTTTCGAAAGCACTAGGAACCCTGGAGGTCCCTGTCACGGATCCCTTTCTCCCAAAGAGGGGCGGCCCAGCCAAGGCTTACCTACGCAGGCTAAGATGAAAGCGACCTTGGCAGGTCAGAATGGAAATGATAAGCCAACCCCAAAATGGGGGTGCACTGTTTGGGAAGCCCCCACCGTATAGGTCTCCAAATAACGGGGAGGAGGCAAGACAGGCTAGGGTGGACAAGCAGCGGAGGCAGAGCCACAGCAGGTGTGGAGCAGGATAGATGCCCGTGCGCATACTTCTTCCAAAAGGGGTGATGGTCGCAGTTACGGGAAAAATTGCCCAGGTGGACCCTGTCGGTTCACCCAGTAAAAGGTCAGGGAGGGGGCCCCCCGGCGGGATCCAATTTGATGGTCAGTTCGTACTGTAACGTTGCGCTGACAAACATACCGAAGCGCAACCGTTGATAGGGGGGTGGATCCCAACCCCCCGCAGGCACAATGGCAGATGCAGGCGGGGGTAGCCGAAGTGCAGGGCGGGGCTGGGGGCTGAAAAGGAGCTGCAGAAACATAAGACGAGCCCAGATAGGGGCCCCGAATAATTTAGCACAACAGCGCGAGACAGCAGTATAACAAGCAGAAGGACAAAAAACTGAGACAGCAGCGACAGCACTAAGGGGGCAGCTCTAGGCAGAAAACAACAACGAAATGACAAGAAAACAGGGGGAAGTTTTGTTTTTATAGCCAGAGGTCAGGGCATTAGCAGGAACAGGAAAAACTGTGTCAAAAAAGCAGTGCATGACGCGCGGTGCCCTAGAGGGAGAGGTGTCGCACAGGAAAGCCCAAAGGGGCGGAGGAAGCAAGTGGTGAGGGTCCCCGCAGTGGAAGGGGCCAAGACAGGTCGGCAAAACCAGGGGCCCAAAAGGGTGTCCAGCAGCGGCCGGACATAGAGACACGGGCACGCCCACGGTCTGGGTGAACCGTGACACATTGTCTGGTGAAATAGTGGGTTTTTTACCCGGTGACAAAAGAGGGGAGCAGGAGAGTGGAGGGGGTGGATGGAGATTAGGAAGACGAGGGAGATGACCCCCCAAACACCGTGGCATATACAGTGGTAATGGAGGAGGGGGCCCCCCAGTCCTTGTGCAGATGGCCGCCATGCTTTTGCCTGCTATGACAGCCGAAAAGTCAGCATCCGGCAGAGGGATACTTTGGCTCTCCACCCCATGGACCCCCACGGGGCCAAAATGGGACCTTTTTTCCCCCTATTGAGAGGGAAGACAAACTCAAATACTATAGGGAAATCCTCCGTAATCAGTTGGCTGCTGCCTATGTGCGGCATCGTCCCTCCTCTGACAGGTCTGACCGAGGGGTTCCTCAGCGCTCACGTACTACTGCCGCGGCTGCTGGGGGAAGGTGGGGGGGGTAGGAGCAGTACCAGCTCCATCAGTAGTAACCTAAGTCTGGAGTCACTGATGAGCAGCTTCCTTCACCCGCCTAGTGAGGAGGGCAGTCGCCAGCAGCAGCAGCAGGACCTGGAGCAGTCCCTGAACCAACAGGTTGTGGCCTACTTGGACAGCACTCTGCCACCTCAGTTAGAAGATCCGCTGGACTACTGGGCAGCCAAACTGGATGTGTGGCCGCAACTTGCCGAGTTGCAGTGGAGAAGCTGTCCTGCCCGGCCAGTAGTGTGGCATCAGAGCGGGTGTTCAGTGCGGCGGGGGCCATCGTTACCCCAAGGAGACCCCGCGTGTCCATGGGAATGTGGAACGACTGACCTTTGTCAAGATGAATCAGGCGTGGATCGGCCAGGATTTCCACACATCAATGCCTTAGGCGTCAGTCTGGGTTCAAACTACCTGCCTCAGCCACTATTCTGATGCCGCCACCCGCCTGATGCCACACATCTGCTGACAGTTTCTCCATCTGCCTACCACCATCTTTACCAGGGACTGGTATTGCCACCCACCTCCACACTCTGTCTTTGTGCCACTCTATGACCTCATGCTGCTGCTGCTGTTGCTGTTGCCGTGACATCCACACTGTGTCATTGTGCCACTGTCTGACCTCATGCTGCTGCTGTGGCTGCTGCCATGTCCTCCACACTGTGTCATTGTGCCACTGCCTGACCTCATGCTGCTGCCGCCGTGACCTCCGCTCACAGTCATTGTGCCACTCTGTGGCTTCCTCCTGTTTTGCCACCTCCAGAATGTCATTGTGCCACTGCCTGATCTCATGCTGCTGCTGTCGTGACCTCCACACTGTATCATTGTGCCACTCTGTGGCCTAATACTGTTTTGCCGCCTCCAGAATGTCATTGTGCCACTGCCTGATCTCATGCTGCTGCTGTCGTGACCTCCACACTGTATCATTGTGCCACTCTGTGGCCTAATACTGTTTTGCCGTCTCCAGAATGTCATTGTGCCACTGCCTGATCTCATACTGCTGCTGTCGTGACCTCCACACTGTATCATTGTGCCACTCTGTGGCTTCCTCCTGTTTTGCCGCCTCCAGAATGTCATTGTGCCACTGCCTGACCTCATACTGCTGCCGCCGTGACCTCCACACTGTGTGATTGTGCCACTCTGTGGCCTAATACTGTTTTGCCGCCTCCAGAATGTCATTGTGCCACTGCCTGACCTCATACTGCTGCCGCCGTGACCTCCACACTGTATCATTGTGCCACTCTGTGGCCTAATACTGTTTTGCCGCCTCCAGAATGTCATTGTGCCACTGCCTGATCTCATGCTGCTGCTTTCGTGACCTCCACACTGTATCATTGTGCCACTCTGTGGCCTAATACTGTTTTGCCGCCTCCAGAATGTCATTGTGCCACTGCCTGATCTCATGCTGCTGCTGTCGTGACCTCCACACTGTATCATTATGCCACTCTGTGGCCTAATACTGTTTTGCCGCCTCCAGAATGTCATTGTGCCACTGCCTGATCTCATACTGCTGCCGCCGTGACCTCCACACTGTGTGATTGTGCCACTCTGTGGCGTAATACTGTTTTGCCGCCTCCAGAATGTCATTGTGCCACTGCCTGATCTCATGCTGCTGCTGTCGTGACCTCCACACTGTATCATTGTGCCAATCTGTGGCCTAATACTGTTTTGCCGCCTCCAGAATGTCATTGTGCCACTGCCTGATCTCATGCTGCTGCTGTCGTGACCTCCACACTGTATCATTGTGCCACTCTGTGGCATAAAACAGATAAGGCTACTCCAGAATGTCATTGTGCCACTGCCTGATCTCATGCTGCTGCTGTCGTGACCTCCACACTGTATCATTGTGCCACTCTGTGGCCTAATACTGTTTTGCCGCCTCCAGAATGTCATTGTGCCACTGCCTGATCTCATGCTGCTGCTGTCATGACCTCCACACTGTGTGATTGTGCCATTCTGTGGCTTCCTCCTGTTTTGCCACCTCCAGAATGTCATTGTGCCACTGCCTGATCTCATGCTGCTGCCGACGTGACCTCCGCTCTCAGTCATTGTGCCACTCTGTGGCTTCCTCCTGTTTTGCCACCTCCAGAATGTCATTGTGCCACTGCCTGATCTCATGCTGCTGCCGCCGTGACCTCCGCTCTCAGTCATTGTGCCACTCTGTGGCTTCCTCCTGTTTTGCCACCTCCAGAATGTCATTGTGCCACTGTCTGACCTCATGCTGCTGTGGCTGCCGCCGTCACCTCCACACTCTGTCACTAATGTTGCCACCTGAGCTCTCAGCTTGTTTTTTTCCAGTTTTCGCTGGCATGACTTTATCAGGCTACATTCCCGCTTCAGTTTTTTGGTCAGTTTTGCCCTCTTAAGTGCCCAGGGAATTTTATAGTGAAGCGATTCTAAGAGCGGCGACAGTCATCTGCGTGTCATACTAAAACACAGCATTGTATGAAGACCAAACCAAGCTCCCTCTGCATATTTAAGCATGGCACAACGTTCTACAGCATCCTGCAGGCTCTGTGCAGCCTGGAAATAGCTGCTTTTTAACGCGATTCATGCCAAAGTAATTCGGAACGAAACGAATTTTGTCGGAAAATTCGGCGAAGTGACCGAATCGAATTTTTGAGAAATTCGCCCATCTCTAGTTAGGAGCTTTAGAGACCAGCACATACGCAGAAGCTATGTGCTACTGCGCATGCTCTGGTCGTTGCATTTGCTGCAGCTTGTTTGCGGACTCCAGAACATCAAGTGCTACATTTACAGCTTAAATCAAAGCCATCTCTGCCCCATTATGCTTCTGCACATCAGGGTGAAAGGGCATGGGCATCATAGCACAGGGAGAACAGAGATTTGTGCACATTGGGCAGCATGTAGGAATGGGGCTACGCCAGAAGTCTGGCATCTTCTCAGCCCGACATCTAGCGCAGCCCTGTGCGCAATAGTTTAAAACCTCCGTTACACCAATATCAGGCAAATTACAGAGCGTCCACAGCACTTTGTAATTTGCCTGTTTTTTGAAGGGGGGCGGTGGGGCATGTGGGAGGGGGGACGCACTAGAACCGTACGAAGCTTTAGATTTATAAACATTTCTGCTGGAACAGGTAGAGCACTTTCAAAGTGGTTTACCTGAGCTATAAATGATGTTTATGCGCTAGAATGCGCCTGATTTATGACCCGCTGTAGAGCAGGTTCATAAATCAGGCGCATTCTACACTATTTCTATGCACAGTTTAAACGTCAAAAATCATACATGTCGCCCATTGTATATAAAAATATGCTGGTGCACAACTTGTGAATTTGGGAGGATGGGACTCCAGCACTTTAGTAACAATTCTCGTCCATGCTTTTTCTTCCCAATGTGCTGCAGTGGGAAAATAGAATGGAAGAGATTTGCTGCTGATGTACTCATCTGTTTAGCAATGTGCATCTGCGCTTGTGCTGATCAGGGAGGAAAGCAGTATCAGCCATCACATTGCTGGTGATTATGGGTAATAAATGTTTGAACAAGTAGAACAGACTAATTTTTAGGGTGTATTTTTGGTGCATTTTTTTTTTTTTTTTTGCGGAAATGCACAGCAATTAATCCTGTACATGTCTGCAAAAAATGCACCAGAAACATTACTGAAAATGCACTATGTGAAAGCACCCTTAGGTTGACAATTTTGTATGACCCGAGAAAGAGGTTATAAATATCCAATTGACAGAAAAAAGGTTTCCTAACTCTGCTTTAAAGGGAATGTGTCATAAAAAATGACTTATTGTTAAGCTCACATTTTTATGTTAAAACAACATTTTTTAAGAATTTTTAGCTAGATTTTTTTTTACATTTTCCACATCCCTTTCAAAATTTTTTAATAATTCTTAAGTCCTGCAGTTTTCACTTTGGCCACTAAGCCTAATAATTGTCTGACACTTCCTGTTCTGTACAAAAAGATTCTCAGTTGTCTGCTCATTATCAGCACAAAGAGGGTCAAACTGAAAGGAAACACCAGTGTGGATAGATAACACAGGATCCACCAGAGACAAGAGCAGATAGTCACAGTTCACCCTTTCACCTCCCTGCACAGAGACTTCTTCCCAGGTCACAGAGCATGACTAGAAAACTCTCCTATAGAAGTGAATGGGACTGAGTCAGTCTTAAGTCTCCTATGTGCATGAAGCTACTGTAAAGCATCTCTCTGACTGCTGTTAACTCAGTGCAAACAAGGCCTAGTGGCCAAAGTGAAAACTGCAAGACTTAGGAATTATTAAAAATTTTGAAAGTGATATAAAAAATAAAAAAACAACCAAAAATTCCTAAAAAATGTGTTTAACATAAAAATGGAACTTAAACAATGACTCATTTTTTGATGACACATTCCCTTTAACAACTGTTTTTTAACATTTATATTTTTTCATCCAAGACTAATAACATTTTTAGCATTCTATCAATTGAGTTGTAGGAGAGATTTGTTTTGTCTGTTAACATTTTGGGATTTGTTTTGGTCACTTTTTATTCTGTTTTGGAAGTGTAAACAAAAAAAAAGCACTTTTTGATGTTTTCATTGGTGTTCACTATTCTATGCAGTATAATGGCGTGATGTCTTCATTCCCTAGATTGGTATGATAACAGCAATACTTATTTACTATATTTGCCAATAAAAACCCTAGAAAGTTGTGTTGCGCCGTAACATTTCTTTTCTTGGCACTGTATGAAGGCTTGTTTTGTAATGGATGACTTGTAGTCTTTATTGGTACCATTTAAGGGTAGATATAACTTTTTAATCATTTTTATTCTGGATTGTGTAAAGTGTTATAAGCAAAAATAGCAATTTTGGCATGTTTTATGTATCCACTGTGCAGAATAAACAATGGCGTGCAGAAAAAAATAGGAATTTTTTCACTTGGGATTTTGTTTAAGACTTTAACATTTATTATACAGCTTTTCTAGGGCTTGGATAATTTAATCGCTTACATAATACACTTTACTATTTGTACATGTAGTACAATGTATTATACCTGTAAAATTGAAATGCCTCTGGCAGGACCTAATAGTAGTACTAGCATGGTAGCCCTAGGGGTCTTCTTTAGGCTGCGAGCTGCCATCAAAAGCCATCAGTGTCCATTGATTCTGTTGTGAAAGTGGTTACAAGATGACAAAGAGGGGCCCTCTGCCTCACTGGGAAGGGCCAAAACCTCTGCTACACCAGAAGAGCACAGCTGAGAAGACTCTTTAGGACATACTTACTAACTCTTCTAGAACAATGGGGGGTCCTCTTAGGTTCCCAAAAGAGTCTGCAAATATCTTGAACAGTGAACGCAACAAAAAAATAATGCCATCCCAGAATTGCATTTTTTTATTCATTCAGTCTCACAAAAACAGAATAAAAAACATACCTGCCAACTTACCTGGAACGCTAGGAGACTTCTGGAAAAAGAGGAGTCCTCCTGGACACCTGGAATAGTTGGTGAGTCACCTGGACCTGCTGATAAACAAGGGTAATTTGTGAGTTGCTGCCCTGACATCAGGTTACATGCAGAAGGGTCATGCTGCACCTACTCTATATATTGTAGCTGTGGCTGCAGAAATTTCATTTCTGTACACAACATTTTTGTGCTGCTCCCTGCATCATGGGTCAGCGTCAGTCTTGGAATGGCCTGCAGTGGAGCAGGGGAAACCCCCAGTGAGCTCATGGCAATGGTGGGCCCTGGACATAGTGGGCCTGGGCTGCTTTTCAAGGAGAAAGCCAGAGAAAGAGGCAGAAAACAAAATGCAGGTGCAGTGGCTGAAGAGTTGGCCTTGAGACTCAACTGCACTGTTGTGCCCCAAGAATCAAGTCCACTGGTGGGCCCAGGCTCGGACTGGCCTACAGGGGATTAGAGAAAACCCCCAGGTGGGCCCATGGGCATATGGGGCCCCTTTCATGAAGAAAAGCAGAAAAAAAAGAGGCAGAAAGAAAGAGGAAGAGTGCAAAAGTCATGTGCAGTATGTACATCAGCTGTAGGATGTGCCCCAGGAATTAACTCCAAGGAATCAAAAGCACTGATGGACCCCAAGAATCAGCGGCACTCTTGGGCCGCAAGAATAAGCTTTACTAGTGGGCCCCAAGAATCAGCTTTACTAGTGGGCCCTAGGCACTTTAACCCGACACTGGGTGGGCCCCAAGAAACAACTCCACTGGTGGGCCCTAAGCAGTCCAGTCCAACACTGGATGGCGAACAAAATGACCTGCCTTATAGCAGCTACAGTTTCTTGTATGCAGAGGTGTAGGGTATTTTTACCCTTTATCATTGCATACACCCATAGCAAATGAAAGATGATTGACTGCTGAGGTTATGTGACAGCAAACTGTTTAGTATTTATTAAAAGTTGGGAGACGCTATATCCATTCCCCACAACAATCAATTAGCTTTCCTATAATTGGAAACTTAGGGCCACATGTATTAAAACTGTGTAGATCTAAAACTCACCTTTTTGCCCATAGGTTACTAGGTTAGACCTAAACAGTTTTCATACATGTGGCCCCTAGTATCAGTGGGAGTGTAAATGGGGTGTGGTATGGGGCCCATCCAGTGTCGGATTAAAGCTGATTATTGGGGCCACCAGTGTTCTTGATTCTTGGGGCCCACCAATGAAGATTATTTTTGGGGCCCAAAACTTTTAACAGCATACATACTGGACCACATCACAGATTTTTCCTGAAGTCCCCTTTCAAAGGTGGACAAATATATTTTAGAATTGTACCGTGTTATAGGGGGCTTTACTATCCGCTTCCAGAAGAAGAAGGAGACTTATTGTATCCAGAGTCTATTCTATTCTTAGCAGCTTCTCAACAAATATTTTGGCAATATAATAAATATCTTCTATTGGAAAATAAATGCATATTAAATTACAAAAAAGTGTCTGTACGTAAAGTTGGTTTGAGTATTCTTAGCAGCAACAATAGGTATACAGTACATGAAAGCCAAAGACTATGAAAAATGTATTGTATGCTAGAAAAGCACAGCTATCAACAGTCCGCGATGACTTTTGTTATGAAAGTGATTCATGGGATAACCCCTTTAAGTACTGTAAGTTTCCTGTTTACAAGAGGAGAAAATATTGATCTGACAAAGGCTGACTGAACAAAAGACACAAATATTAATGACATTAGTCGCATAAAGAGCGCAGCAGCATCTGCTTCCGGCCCGGGTGTTTATGCAAGGAGCCACCCTCCTGCTCTGTCTACATTACAATCCTAATGATTTAGTCCATATCCATAATATTTAGATTTTCACTGTTGTGCATTGGTAATGACTTAACCTGAGCTCGGTTATTTCATGTCTGGTATAGTAAAAGCAAGTAATATAAATGTGAAGTAATAGAGCTTTATATGTGGAAGCTATATATGGTTTATTAGCACACCCACTGTGCTGTGTGTGCTCTGTCTGCCCGATCTGGCATTCTTTTTATTGTCTATAAGTTTGCAGGAGTCAACACTCAATAAGCTGTTTATGTAGATCATTGGGTGTTTGGCTGTTTTTACCTAAATCTCAGGTTTTATTTTAGCCAGCCTGTTATTACCCAAAATACAACATATCTGAGCTACACAGTTTCCTGTGCTGCGCTTTAGTTTTCATAATATTATTAGATTATATTCATTTAATTTGATTTTCTATTTATCCTTCATTTACACCTTTGTAAACAAAATATGTTTTATTATCATTTTGTGTATACAGCTCCTATGCTGTTTTACAGACTACAAACAAACCCTACATAGTCTGATCCTTCATCTGTCCCCAATGTGGATAAGATTTAAATTTTTCATTACTGTATTCTGAGAGCCATAACTTTTTTGCTTTTTGTTAACAGGCCTGTGTGGCGTCTTTTTTGTGGGATAATTTAAAGGGGTTTTCTCACTACATCAATTCATCTTACCCAGTCTTGTTTTCTTGTTTACTGGCTTCTACTAGGCTGCAGTAGAAGCCAGGTCTGTAGCTATAGCAACCAGTGCTGGCAGCCTATCATGAGGGATCAAACAGGTCTGTAGCTATAGCAACTTGAGGAGCTGATGCAGTCCATACAAGAGGGGATATCTCAGAATAGGTAGGACATTGTTGTTAATGGACTCATATTGTAAAGTGACTTGTTTTTGCAAGATCTTTAACATAAAAAGCAATCCTTGTAGTGAGACAACCCCTTTAAATTTTTTGCATATCAATTCAAATACAGTCTTGGCAGAAGAAAAATGGATGCAGATTTGTTCCCAAGAAAGGTAATAAACCTTAGGTTCTATCTTGTCACCCCTTTAACATTTTCGTCACTTTGTATTCCTTTTTTTATGCCATTTTATTGGGTGAATAACATGGAAGTTATATAGCACACATCATAACGGATGTAACAATACCAAGTACTTTTGTGTACTTTTTTAAAATAATATTTTAAATTTTATTTTCTAAGGATCCGTCCACGTGACAAGGCTTTTGGTCGGATTTTCAGACGGTTTTCGGATTTGAAAACTATCTGAAAACTGACAACCTTCCACATAGATGTTAATAGAAAATCCGTTCAGTAGTTGACACTGAACGTACGTTCTGTCGGATGGCTTTTTACACCGCCGGCGTTGCGAAAAACTTAGAACATGTTCATACTTTCACCTGGTTTTCAGGCAGAAGATGTGCATTTCAATGGTTGAGGGCGAAACCGCAAACAGAACCGTCCCCAAAACCGTCCGACTGTTATTTTGTCACTGCCGTGTGGACACAGCCTGATTTGTTTTACACATTGCTATAATATATTGCAGTACATTACTGTACTGCAATGTATTATGCTGCTGTCACTCTGCCTATTAGACTGAGCATTACAATGGTTTTGTCATTAGAATAATTGGTTTTTAACGTATAGGGACAGATAATTGAAGACTTTTTCTAAATACTTTGTTGATTTTTCTTTTGACAGGAGATAAAAAAAAATATTTCATTTTAGAGCACACAAGTTTCTCTGGTTATGACCATCTCTACCCACCTCTCCTTGTTCTCTCTTATCTACCATTGTTCTAAACTGCTGTTAGTCACTAACTCTGTCCATTGTGAGTCACCTCCTGCAGAGTCTTATCTCTAGAAAAAGACTTTAAAAGCTTCTCATTTAGCTAAGTAAACACTTTCTAGAGCCCTACAGAATGTCTAACATATGGACATGAGTGCAAGAGATTTAAAAAGTGTAACAGGAATAGCTAGGAACAGAGGAATAGAAGATTTGATGTGTTAATCACTGCTATAGACCCACCCACAGCCTGAACAGCATGTGAGAGTCTAAAGCTGGCTGTGGCTCTCTGAATCTGTATGGTGAGAAAAGACAGAGCCTAAAAGGCTTCCATAACAGGCAAACTGGGGGATGATATTTTCTTTCTAGTTGTCATGGAAATTATCAGCACTCAGTGATTGTGTTGCAGGGTAACAGTTGGAGCCCAGTTCTTAATGAAAGTGGTGCCCTGGGTGGTGCCTTGTTTTGTCTCATTCTCTAACACGGTTGGCTCATAGCTGTCAGCTGACCCGTTACCAGTTGTTCCATTGTGGGAATATTCCTTTATAGAGTCAGTATTTTATCTGCTTCTTATGTACAAATCCTATTCCAAATTCTATAAAACTAACTTTCACAGACCTCAGCTTCTCTCCTATATCATATAACCCTATATATCACAGAGCTCAGCTTCTCTCCTCTATCATATAACCTTACATATCACAGAGCTCAGCTTCTCTCCTCTATCATATAACCCTATATATCACAGAACTCAGCTTCTCTCTATCATATAACCCTATATATCACAGAGCTCAGCTTCTCTCCTCTATCATATAACCCTACATATCACAGAGCTCAGCTTCTCTTCTCTATCATATAACCCTATATATCACAGAGCTCAGGTCCTCTCCCTCTATCATATAATCCTATATATCACAGAGCTCAGGTTCTCTCCTCTATCATATAACCCTATACATCACAGAGCTCAGCTCCTCCCCCCTATCATATAACCCTATATATCACAGAGCTCAGCTCCTCCCCCCCTATCATATAACCCTATATATCACAGAGCTCAGCTTCTCTCCCTCTATCATATAACCCTATATATTACAGAGCTTAGCTCCTCTCCTCTATCATAAAACCCCATATATCCAGAGCTCAGCTTCTCTCTTCTATCATATAACCCTATATATCACAGAGCTCAGCTCCTCTCCCTCTATCATATAACCCTATATATCACAGAGCTCAGCTTCTCTCCCCTATCATATAACCCTATATATCACAGAGCTCAGCTCCTCTCCCTCTATCATATAACCCTATATATCACAGAGCTCAGCTCCTCTCCTCTATCATATAATCCTATATATGACAGAGCTCAGCTTCTCTCCTCTATCATATGATGCTATATATCACAGAGCTCTGCTTCTCTTCTCTATCATATAACCCTATATATCACAGAGCCCAGCGTCTCTCCCTCTATCATATAACCCTATATATCACAGAGCTCAGCTCCTCTCCCACTATGATATAACCCTATATATACAGAGCTCAGTTCTCTCCCCCTATTCATGAAAACCCTATATATCACAGAGCATCAGCTCCTCTCCTCTATCATATATTGCCTATCTATTCTAACACGGTTGCTCATAGCTTCACTCCTCTTATCATTTAACCCTATATATCCAAGAGCTCAGTTTCTTCTCTCTATTACATATACCTATTCCAACTATAAATAATTTCACAGACCTCAGCTTCTCTCCTATACCATATAACCCTATATATCACAGAGCTCAGCTCCTCTCCTCTATCATATAACCCTATATATCACAGAACTCAGCTTCTCTCCAAAAAAATAAAACCCTAAATAACACAGACCTCAGCTCTCTCCCTCTATCATATAACCCTATTATATCACGAGCTCAGCTTCTCTCCTCTATCATATAACCCTATATATCACAGAGCTCACTTATCTCCTCTATCATATAACCTATATATCACAGAGCTCAGCTTCTCTCCTCTATCATATAACCCTATATATCACAGAGCTCAGCTCTCTCCCTCAATATATAACCCTATATATCACAGAGCTCAGCTCCTCTCCCTCTATCATATAACCCTATATATACAGAGCTCACTCTCTCCTTATATAACCCTATATATCACAGAGCTCCACTTCTTTCCTCTATCATATAACCCTATATATCACAGAGCTCAGCTCCTCTCCTCTATCATATAACCCTATATATCACAGAGCTCAGCTTTTCTACCTCTATTAGATCCTGCTCAGATAGGGCAGCATAAGGCACTTGACAGGTTCCCTTTAAGGATTGCTATAACTGTTTTTCTCTGACATCATGTAGTTTTGGGTGTATCCGACAAACAAGTTGTATTTCTCAATGAAGGACTGCATTCCAGCACAAGGTGTATTTTCCGCTTTATTCAATGAACCCAAACTACATACAGAATCCTTTTTGTGTAGATAAATAAAAATATTGCTTTTAGTCCAGAATTGTCCTGGGTGTTGGATGGATAATAAAATCGGCTTCTGAAGTTTGAAATATCTGACGTTTACTTAATATCTGAAACCCTGGGGGAAAAACTTCAGAAGCAGAAGATGACATTTCACAGAATATACAGAATGTAAACTTCTTCTAAGCCGTCGCATGGTAATGCATTTTCCATATTACAGACATTAATATTTTGGGAACTCTGTAAGAACATTTCAGGATTTTTATTCGAGGAGGTCCAAGACAAATATGTGACATCATTGACAGTGGTTCACGCAGTTTCCCGAGTAGGACTTTTAAAAAGAGGCGTATACTGGTAAGACTGGATTGAGCAAGACTGAATGGATCAGTGAGTCGTGGCTTCCTCCATAGATTATATTGACAAGAGTAGAGTTACTGGGGTCACATCAATAAGCATGGAGAAACCTGGAAGAATGAAATAAAAAGCTGTTTGCAAGGTTCCTTATGTCACCCGAGGATGTAGTAGGGCTGTTTTTTGCCGGCTGTCAGGGCGGGCAGCTGCTTGTGACATCGCTCGCTTTAAGATTTGGGGAGGTCGAGTAGAGATGATGACCACCCATTGATTTGTCTGGGTGGTCTCCATTTAACTATGGCCATTGTAAAACTAACTTTTCTGCTTCAGGAGGGGATAGCAAGATGTCGTTGGCAGCCAGGCTCTACATGGAGATGACAGAAACTTTTTATCACAGCTCATGCCTTCTTGATTTTTGTATACACAGTGCTTAATGAGCACTGTATATACAGATTAGCAGTGAGCCTTCAGGCTTCCTGCTTCATGGTGACCACTGGAGCTTGGTAACTGCAGAAGATGTCGAATCTTATTGGCCCTGATAACAAGGGAAAAAATAAATAAAAGCATGAAAATACAATTACAATTTTTTTCAGTCCGAACAGCAAATTTTAACCCCCCTACTGGTAACCCTAAAACTTTACTTATCTATCTATCTATTGTGACGGCTCACTTGCATCCGGACGCCATCTTGGACTGGCCCCAGGGTCCTTCACTCACGGGATCGCCGCTTTGGTAAGCGAGTGGCACACAGACAAGGTTTCTTTATGGCTTCAGCCTGTTTTATTGTTCAGGCATAGCAAACAAAACAAAAATCATAAACGGAAAAACTTAGTGGCAGAAACAGGCAACTACTTGTAGTTTCTCTGCCACACTATCTATATCTATCTATATGTCCGTAATAGAATTATGACCTTATTTTAGCACCACTTTTGCTGTTAAAAATTAATTTTTTACCATTTTCCCTGATATTACAAAAAGTATATAATGTAAAAATTGCAAAGTGTATAAACATCACAAAAAAGGTGAATAACCAAGTGTGAGAAAATATTACAGTGCCAAGCAAAAGGATAACAATGTTCTGAACTTTTGTCTTTCAGGCTCCATATTTCACCATTCACTACAGATTTCAATATGAGACTAGCATCATTTTATAGACAATCATCTTGGCTACATCATATATAAATTTGACTTGCAAGTATTTAGCATATACTTAGTTATGCAGATTCTTGTCATGTAACTGCATTGTTACTGTTTTTCTCCTGGTGGTGGGACAATCTTTTTCTTCTTGTATACTACAAATTACAACCTGTTCTCACATTGCCTAATAGCTCAGTGTGTTACTAGGTTGATTCCTAAGCAAAAGGTCATTGGGTTGAGCAGCCATGAAGATTTCCCAAGAAAAGAGAAGCAGCATCATCTAGCTCATCAATAGCGTCTCTGGGCCAAGAAAATTGCCAAACTGCGTCATGTGAGGCTCTGACAGCTGGAAGAATACGTAATAAAGTCTTTCTCCGATGTATACCAAAATATTGGAGTCAACAAGTTGTCTAGCAGTTCTGGCGCAACAGACACGGCAGTGGAGGTGGCTTGTAGGCTTCATAAGAGTGAGATCACAGACGTCCATGCAAGGACCATGTGACATGAATTACACAAGTCTGGAATGATGGCCCCAAAAAAAAGGTAAAGAAGCATTGACTTCAATCTCGTTCTAAGAAGCGTTGGCTGGAGTTTACAAAAAAGTATAAAAAGTGGAAGTTTGGATTTAAAGTGATGAGATGAAAGTTAATAGACTGGGCTTTGATGGGGGCTAATGGGTCATGAAGAATAAAAGAAAAAGGGGGCAAATGGATCGAGAAATTGAAGAAACTGTCAGGTTCGGTGGAGGAAGCCTGAAGATATGGGGATGTTACATACACAAAAGCATTGGATACTTGATAAGGATTGATGGTGATCTCAATGCTGAGCTATTTGAGTATCAAAAAAGATCAGTTACTTCATATACTCGAGTAATATGGGTATTAAAAGAAAATTCCAGCGGGACGTCAAGATTGGCAAAGAAATGGTTAAATGACAATGTGGTACAGATGCTGCATAGGCCACAACAGTCCCCAGACATAAACACAATTTAACACTTTAGGGTAGAGTTGAAGAAAAATCTGTATTCGTACCCAAGTCCAGTCTGCACCAACACTGTGAATGTGTAGAAGAGACCTGGGATCAGATTTTGGTCAAGACATTCTTGAATCTGAAAGTCCAGAAGGATTCAGGCAGTATTGAAAGCCAAGGTAGATTTACAAAAGCCGCTGCTGCTGCTGTGAAGGGGAGACATTTTTTTTCACTGCCGTGAGTCCATTTTAGTTTTGAAACGGCCCAGAATTTTAGTTTAGAGGATACAGAAGTAGCAATTGCACACACATATGCCTGAGAGGGCCTGAAGGGTCTTCTGTTATTCAAGAAGACACTAGTATCATAAATGGCAATTAGTAGGTGCTGGATTCTGTTTTTCACTGGAACCCAAAAGCTTCAAATTTATCCCACTGAGACCAGCAGAAAGCTGAGCAAAGTCCTGTACATTAGGAAAGTTTTCTGTCTTTTTATAATTTGCAATATATAACTATGTACATAGTCATTGTATATAAGTATTGCATAAAAGCATGCATGGAGCCATACACAAAGGCACTCCGCATATCACATGATGACCCCACATAGCATAAAAATGACAAGATGGTTTACATTAGCAATCCTAAAAATAGATCCATAACATGGTGTCCTATGGAACTTGTCACAGTTTGTCAGCTGTGTTGATCCACCTAAACCCATAGGAAAGATTAATCTCCCCTTACTGCTGATATAGGCCTTGGGGTAGAACTTCTAAAGTTTTTATTTCTTTTTTCTTCACATTCTAGCAGTATCCATGTAGGGCCACATATGTTCTACATAAAGAAGAAAAGCCACAAAACTCAGAATGCAATTATCTTGCTTGAAGGGGTTTTGCTGCGAAGTAAAATTGACGTGGGAATCTTGCAAATTAAATAATAAACCTTTTCACCATTCATCATTATTAATAATTCTGCACCGTTTTTGTGTTAGCTGCTCCTTTAGTGATCCATTGTTTACAGCTCGTCTCCAGGGGATACGACCCGGGCTGAGAGCTCCTCATCCTGGCCAGACATGCCCAGACATCACCTCTCTTCTCAGGCAGCTACTGAGTGTTCAAACCCCAGGTGCTGCCATTCTACTCCTGTCCTCTGTACTTCGTAGTAATTAGTCAAACAGTGCAAATAAATAAAAAGAAACCTCAATGAGGGATGTGCATTGATAAAGAGAAAAAAAAATCCACAAGTTTGGTTCCTGCAGGGATTTGAACCTAGAACCCTTGTGCTGTGAGGCAAAAATTTTACATCTGAGCTACATTGTAGGTACTCTTTGTGCTATACATAAACAGACCTGTGGCTAGACAGGGGAAAGGCATGGTAATGTCATCCTTCTGGTTCACATGATATGCAGTTCAAACAAATCACACACACCCCCTTTCTGAGCACACAGAGCTGAAGAGCTGGCTGCAGGAGGTATGAAATGAGATCGTGGCAAAACCCCTTTAATCTTTTCCATTTTTCAAGATCTGAAAAAAAGGAGGAATATCTTACTGTGTCTAGATTAAGAAAAGTACCTGTACTAATCTGATCAGTCCATTACTGCACCAGGGCTGCCGCTCTGGTGGTCATTGGTAGTCATTGCTAGCCACCATGTGAATTGTCATAACACCCCTGTGATTGACTGCATTGGTACATGGGTATATAGATATGTGATCGCTGCAGCAAGGTAAACAAAGACCACCAGGATCACCTGAATAGCAGCGCAGGACAGGTAGGTAGTTATTTTACTCTAGTGTTTTGCTTTAGAATTGGGTCAAAGTCAAATTCAACCTGAATTACAGTAGTTCAGTTCAGGTCGGCCTGAACTGGATTATGCTAAAAACAAAAATCTACATTAACCATAACTCCAAACCTAACTGTAGGGAACATCTGAGCAACATCTAGGATTAGGTATAATCCAAGCCTAACCATCACTAAAACCCCAGTTCTAACTCTGGGGCTACCTATATGTTGCCCAGACATTCCCTAGACTTAGCCCAGATGTGCTCCAGATGTATAATGGTGTTTATAAGTAATTTTAAGATATTTGGCTGCTGCAGGTGCTATTTAGAGGTCTGAAAACACATGCAATGCCAACCCATAGACTTTAGTGTGGTTTGGGGGGCCCAGAACCTGAATATCCTGACAACTTTGGTCAAACTGCTCTTAAAGGGGTTTTGACACAATCTCATTTCATACCTCCTGTATCCAGCTCTTCAGCTCTGTGTGCTCTGAAGGGGGCATGTGTGATTTGTTTGAGCTGAATATCATGTAACCCAGCAGGATGACATCACCAGGCCTTCCCTCTCTGTAGTCAAAGAAAGATCTGTTTATGTAGAGCATTGTGAGTAGCTGAGAGGTAAAGTTTTTGCTTCACAGCACAAGGGTCCTAGGTTCAAATCCCTGCAGGAACCAAACCTGTGTTTTTTTTTTCTCTTTATCAATGCACAAACCTGATTGAGGTTTCTTTTTGATTTATTTGCACTGTTTGACTAATTACTAAGCAGTACAGACGACGGGAGTAGAATGACACCACCTGGGGTTTTAACACTCAGTAGCTGCCTGAGAGGAGATGTCTGACCAGGACTGAGGAGCTCTCAGTCCTGGTCGTATCCCCTGGAGACGAGCTGTAAACAATGGATCACTTAAGGAGCAGCTAAAACAAAAACAGTCCAGAATTTTTAATAATGATTAATGGTGAAAATGTTTGTTATTCCCTTTGCAAGCTTCCCACGTCAATTTTACTTTGTGGCAAAACCCCTTTAAACTGAACATAGAGCTATTCAAGCAATACTAATTTCCTCCATTTATCAATTTCTTTTACTCAAATCTTGGAAACCCCTTAAGAGTATACTATGCGAGAATTTGTAACCATGATTATTATCTAACTAGAGAAAACTTCAGGGAAATAGTTACTCATCTTGGATTCAGATAGCAGAAGTAATTCCTAAGCGTCAGGACTAGATTCCTCAGACTTTTCACAGGTGTCCAGAGAATCCCTAGCTTGTGTAATGACACTGGTGAACTCTAAACAACAACAAGCAAGACAAGAAGCACTCACATGAAAAGGCAAGAAAAACCATATATATATAGAAAGACTCACCGTTAGATGATTCGCTAAATGGACAGTGGGCAAATGAAGACAGGCACATGGTTTGGGGAGATTCAGTTGAGAGTACACTCCAGGAACAGAAGAGCAATAGTGATAACTATCCTTAATGCTGTCCTTTAAAAGCTCTCCTTATGACTACCCCCTAACACCGGAACCTCTATCTCTGATGTAGCCATAACACCTTTACCTCAAATATGTCCGTAGGTTAACAATTGACCCAATAGAGCAAATTAGGATTCAGCGAGTCCCAGGCAGGGCCCAACAGAAACTAGACAAACACCAAAACTATATTTCTCAGAGCCTACAAAGTCCAAATCTAGGCCAAACAAGACTTAGACTAGAAACAAGATACTTTAGCCTGACACCACTGAATAGACAAGACAGAACAATCCATCACTGCAGATCTAGAAAGGATCCAAACTTCTATGCTATGTACAAACTGCCATTTTCAGCTGAGCTTTACAGAGACCTAATGAGTTCAGATGCGCAGCCAGGTCAGCTGACAAAACAAACACGATAGAGACTCTTGCTGAACTAATAAAATGGAGAAGATGGAATGGCTGGGAGGATTCCTGCAATTCATAGCAGCTTGGACATACTTGTAGACCAAGGATTTAGTCAGGTGGGACCCAAAGATACAGTGCAGGGAGTGCGTAATAAGGTAGTGAAATTAAGAAACAAGTGAGGACAAAAGCCAGCAAATAGAAACTAAGAAAGAAGTCAGAATTAATAGTAATCCAACAAAGGGACATTGGCTTGACGCCGTGCAGAACTGGCCATGAAGAGTCAGGCATTGATAACTGGGCCATATGGCCTGATGACCGATTCAGTAGTGGACTGAGGAAAGCCTCAGTTTACAATGGTGAAGTGACATGTCCAGAGTCAGGAGAGGAGATGTTATATTGTCCTGATGCCTGACACCTCCGAAACGTAAAAGCTACACAATGGGTAGGAAGAGAACTGTGGTCCTGCAGTGATTTAAGATAAGTATCAAAAATCAATCTGATCTTTCAGTGACGGTATGTGTATGTTGAATTGATTTTGATTGTAATTGCACAACTCTGAACATGTCTCCATCAATCCCATTAGAAGAGTGCAGGCAAATTTATACAACATGCTCTTGCTTTTCCCTTTATCAAATTATTCTTGTGCTGATCGTGTCCAGAAAGTCTCGCATATCTCACACATAACACCTTTTTCATCTTTTGCTGTCGTTTCTGCAAACATTATTTATTTAAAAATAAAAAATTTTTAATACTAAATATTTTATGAAAGGAACAAAACATTGTTGCCCTAATTATCATTTCGACTAAAGTATTAAATAGTTTTATAATGTTACATTGCAGAGCAAAACCCCATAACCTGAAATTAAAAACAGGCCTAGGCATGCTGGCTCCTTGCCGATTTTCACAATTGTTCTTTGTCTTTTCCGTGAGGTATACCGTAACAACAGAAAACAGGATGGATGCTGTTAAGCAAAGAGAAATTTAAGAGAGTAATTATGGTATTACACAGGGCCACGGGGTGAATTGTTGTAACTAGATACAACTTTTTTTTTCCGTTCTTTTCAAATAAAATCTCATATAACAACTTATAAGGCTACAACCCAATGTTAAGCAAAGTGTCACCTTTCATGGCATTATACGTCAGGTCCATTTAGCAGGCTCGATTAGCTACTTCTGTGAAGTTTGGCCGACACGAAACCAAAGTCCCTGCCACAAACAATAAAATATACTGGTCCAATTGCAATGTACGTTGTGAACACATAAACTCTTATCGGCGTCAGAGCCTGCAGCCAACTGCTTGACCCGTTTTAGTGGTCAGCTTAACTCCGAATGTCTCCATGTTTTATGTCAGGTCATCATCACTATGGAGTATCCATAGCCACTTGACACTTTCACAGGCTCTTGAAATCCGCAGGCAATTCTAAAGTAACAATATGCAGCATGGCACATGCTCAATTATGTGTCTATCTGTTGTGGTATCAGATACATGTGTCATTTTGTGGGTGTCATTCCCACGCTATGCAATTGTACGAATGATGTTGGATGGATTTTTTCATTATTTGGCATTTAAAACCTCAGCAATAAAGAAATAAGATTATGTTTAGGATTTTCTTAAGATTTTACTGTGCTTAGGAAATACTTCAAATCTCCTGTGATTGAGCTGCAGGGTAAAGGAACGTTTCATCACAACTGATTGACAGTGGCCCCAACAGAAGGACATCTGTACTTAAAGAAAATCTATCACCAAAATATATTTTTTAACTAATTAAAATGAGAAACTGCTACATGTTCTCTTCTTCTTCTTAGCGGTTTTCATTTTCTGATTGTATATTTTTATTTCTGTTTTTTTTATATGATAATGGGGGCAGCCTTCTTGCCTGAATTTCTTTTAACAGAATTTAGAGAGATGCTTTTAATGCAGCTTCATAGACATAGGAGCCTGTAAACAGGAGCAGACCCATTGACTTCTAAAGGAGAGTTTTTGGGCATGCTCTGTGACCTGCGAGAAAGTCAGTGTGCAGGGAAGGGGAGCTGTGACATCTCCTATTGTGAATACTGGATTCTGTGTTATCTATACACATTGGTGTCACCTTTCAGTGTAACCCTGCTTGTGCTGATAATGAGGAGACTGCTGAAAATCTTTCTCTACGGAACAGGAAGCATCAGATTATTATAAAGAATAATGGCCAAAATGAAAATTTCAGGATTTTAGAATGTTTTAAAAATATCGATAGTGTTGAAGTAGATAACTAGGCCTAGCAGGCCCAACATGACTTTATCTTGTATTTTCTTAATTATAATGTCTGTTGTTTTAACCTAAAAAAAACTTTTTAAATCTTAGTAGCTGTGGCTAAAGAATACAAGGTCACTTCATAAAGATGTTACTCTTAGAACAATAGTGAATTGAGTAAAATACATCTGTGTGGTTCAACTCTTAGAAAAGCGAAGAGACCTTGTATAGCAGGTGCCTGCTCAGAACATAGTATTACAGTGTTGCAATAGAATTCAATAATGAATAGTCTCTGTGTAGTCAGAATGGAGTTACATCCAGAATCAGTTTAAATGAATAAATTATTGATACTAATTATTTATTCATCTATTTACCATGTACTAACGCCCAATATTCAAAGTACGAGATAAGCTTTTGTCATATTATTTGCTAGAATAAGTTGATCATTAATTATGTAACTTCATGTTTCTCCATGTCTATAAATAAACGCTTCAGAGGGTCTGTCCTTGGAGCCATTGTGATTTACAACCAACCTGTTTCTGTGTGGGTTAACGTAGCTCACCTAAAAAGTGACCCTTTTGGGGTAGTAAGGTTATCTGCTACTCTGACAATAGTGATATGGAAAATCAAAAATAAACATAACCAATAATGTGTCCAACATAAAAAGATAGGTTAAACACATTGCTTTTTAGAATACCTTCTTGATTGGCTTTATCTTAAAGGGGTTGTCTCGCTACAATGATTGGGTTTTAATTAAAAGATCTTTAAAAAACAAGCAGCTTTGCAATATATGTTCATTACAAATGTCCTACTGATTTTGAGTTATCCCTGTTAGTAGTAGTTCATCAGCTCCTGAAATCACTATAGCAGCTGACCTGTTGATCTTTATCTCACTGGCTGTCAGTGCTGATGACTCATCTTTTTCTGAATACAGGTCTGAGCACAGAACCCCTCCCTCACAGTATGAGGCCACTTGTGATGCTTCTGTAGGGAAGGGAGGGGAAGGGCTCTGGCTGCTGTGTCTGTGTTGATTAACCCTGTGTGTGCCTGCTTCCTCCTGCTCTCTACACAGATTGAGGAGAGCAGAGGTGAGGCTGATCTGCAGTCAGTAGATATGACAGCAGTGAAGTGTGTTGCTATAATCATGAGGTGCCTGTGGAGCTTTGACTATACTAATAGAACAGATCAGGGAGGCTTGTGAATGGTTCATATCCCTTCCTGCTCTGCTGTATTAGTGACACATCGTGATTATAGTAACTTACTTCACAGCTGCCCTGTGTCTGTTCTGACAGGGTTTATTTGTTGTTGCTTGAGATGGAGATTTGTATGCTAAGCAGAGGGTATAGGAACACTTGCATCCCCCCTGCTCTGCTATTAGCATACACAGCTTCACAGACCTCTCCACACTCATAGATCAGCCCTCTCCTGTCTCCTGACTCTGTGGAGCTGACAGTGCAGCTGATCCAGCAGTAAGCAGCCTGCAGCAGACTTAGGCAGGCACACACAGGGTTAACCCTGGCAGCAAACCCCCTCCCCCCTGCTGTATAGAAGGAGAGCTGTCTGTGTGCTGAGGGGAGGGGGGAAGAGGGAGGAGAAGAGGCAGACAAGAAGCAGGCCCCTGAATTCAGTGTGTCTGGCAGCACAGGATTTTTTAAGTAGGCTGAAAGCCTGTAGTGAGACAACTCCTTTAACTCAGTAGATTTAGTAGATATTGTTTAAAGGGGTTTTCCCCAAAGGGATTACCCGTTTTGGGTTTTTTCAGTATGTAAAAGGGGGGGATTTGATTTGTTTAAAAAATTTTAAAAAGCATTTTAAAAACCTCTTTATTTTAAAAAAAAAATTTTATTAAAAAACAAAATATTCATTGGGGTTTTAGTTTTTCTCCTTTCCAAGGGTTTTTTTTCCCTCTTTAAAAAGGTTTTTTTGAAAAGGCCCCTTTTTTTTTTTGAATTTAGCTTTTTTTTTTTAAATTTTAAAATAATACAAAAAGTAAATAACACCTATTTTTTTCCCCTTTAGTGTTTTTTTCGGGGGAAGACTAATGGGAGGTTTTTGGGCCCCGGCGGGGGGGGGTTTTTAAATAAAAGATAGAAAAAAAAGGAAGTTTTTTAAAAATTAAAAAAAAAAAGTTTTTTTTTAAATTTGCCCAAAAAAATTTTTTTGGAAAACCCTTTTAAATTTCCACTGGGATCAATTGGAAAAGGGGAACCAAAATTTTCTTAATGAGGGAAAGTTTTGATTTTTTTTTTTTTAAAATAATTGGAATTTTTGTAAAAAAAAATGATTTATTTTTAAAGTATTTTTGGTTTTTTTATTTTTTTGTGGGGGGGTTTTTAAATTTTAAAATTTTTTCCCCCCCTTTTCCAAATTTTTTAAAAAATTTAAAAAAAAAATTTGCCAATTTTTGGGGGGAAAAAGGGCCCCTACTCCTAGAGACATTTAGCATCAAAGACCACTGTGTGCCTGTGGCCCTGGTCCATCTTGATCAGCAAAAGGGAATGAAAAGAGTGCTGAGAAGGGACTGTTGAAATGTTCTAATCCTATCTAAAGCTAATGTAGCTATATATTTTATGCACAGTGTTCAAAAAGGTCTGGAAGACCAACCCCTTCCAGATCCTCACTGGGCTCAGACAAAGCTGCCCACTTACAGCCCTTCTTTTAGTTCGGAATTTCCCTGGTGAGCTTTATTGAAGGGAGAAAATTACCACACCAGGTCCAGGCTGGCAGGAGGCCAAGCGTTTGCTTTACATTGATGCCATTACCATCTTCTGTGAAAATCAGTGTTCAAAGATTGTTTCTTTTCAAACCTTCAAGTAATTCAACTAGACATCAAAGGCTAAGGTCCACTGTGGGTAATCAGCGGTTATGCTCATTGCAGAGTGGACACTGACTTTCCCCCACCTTTCCTTTTCCTTTTAAACGCCTTTTCAAAAGTCTGGAAGTCTGGTTTGGGAAGTTCCTGCCTTAAGTCTTTGGTTTGGCCAAAGTCAACCAAACAACTCTGCCTATACAACAGAGGAGCTGCCCCGAAAATGGCACCTCCACGCTATATGGTTGACCCTGCAACATATAGGCGCTCAGTGGTTAACACTGAGCGCCTATATATCGCAAGGTCAGCCATCAATTTAGAAAAAGATATTAAAAGTTATATTTTAACCAATGTTTATGCTCAGATTCTTAAAGGTTAAAAAAGGTATATATTTCTCTCAGTGAGATATTATGTGCAAGGAAATCTGCAAAGGTTAAAAAGGAATACCTTATATCTCCAGGCTCAGCAACTTCTTTTTCCCGCCTTCTGGGAAAGGCTGGGGTTGGACTAAGGGTTGTTCACACGGGTTTTTGCAGGGTTTTAAAACGCCCCGCAAAACACTGTGGGGGCGGGGGGGGGGGGGCGGGAGGGGGGGGTTGGGGGGGGCGGCCCATAGACTTGCATTACCCGCGGGCTTTTACGCCCTGGAATTTAATGTCACTTTTTTACCCCCCGGTGAAAACGGAGCAGGGAGAGGGACGTAATCCATAGTTTCTTGAGAATGGGATACCGTAATCTGGGACGTATTCCACCGTAATTTGCGCATCGGCGGTAATTAGGACTGAAATAGGCCCCCTTTTAAGCCGTGTGAAATAGCCAATTGGCAGCTCCTTTTCCCCCGCACTGAACTTCAAAATACGCCTGGGTGTTTAGGTTTGTAAAGAAACACCAAATAGATGGGGTTAAACCTTACTTGTGGAATCCAAAGACTATCCACAATCTTAAAGGACATAAGTGGGTTCTCACTACAAAGACAGGTAGGTACAGGTAACTGAAGACTTTTTTCAAATGCATTAGTCTTTTGATTTTAGCTTGGTCAGTAGATAAGAGAAATTGTATCTGCTCTGAGTGCACACTGGTTTCTATGGTTACCCCTCCATATCTCCCTTCCTGATTAGACAGAGAGCAAGGAATTGACGTCACCATGTAAAGTGCTCACTCCAAAGCAGAATTTTTATCTCTTTTGTTTACAGATAAGCAATTGTTTTCACTCTTCAGAGCACCTGTAGCTTTGTTTGCTAAAGATCTGCTGCACTTATTTCTTTGTAATGTCTCAGCTAGTTATAGAGAAGTTTTATATGCTAATCATTGCTATAGAACCATCCACAACGGAGAGTGTATGAAATACTGCTTGTGACTCAGTGAAACAGCTTGGTGAGAAAACCCCTTTAACAGAAATTACTTCAGGGCTCCTTACTTTAACAACTGAGGCAATTTGGAAGAATGTGGCTTCTAGCAAGTTGACCAATAGCACAAACAGCTGGAACAAAGGCCATTCAAGAGGGCCTTCACATAAAAGCTTTTATGTACACCAGTTCGATTTGCACCATGAGACCTGAGTTGCCCATTTACTGATAAACCACTCTTGCATCTCTTTTAAATATATGTCAGGCTCACCAGAGAGAGTTGGTGTATCCTCCAGGTCAGTAGTGAGTTTTCATATCGAACCATGCTGAAGATTGGAGTCTAAAGATTCCCCTGGTATTAACCTTTTAATTCTTTTTGCAAGGTATCTGGACTTCATTGCAGGGAGCTCCCAGAATCTTACCTCTAATGTTGTCACAATAAGTGACAACTGACATACATAAGGAAGAAACAGAAGGCATAGTTGGGTCACAAGCAGATGGTCTGGGCAGGTGGAGTACTCTTAAAGACAGGTCACAGGAAGAAGGTAAGGGCAGGTAGCAAGCAAAGGAATTAGCTTAAACACTAGTAATGCATATTAATGAACTGGCAAGGAAGGAAGACGGAAGGGACCTTTAAGAGGGATAATCTGGTAAATTGTTAACCTGAGAAAACTGGGTGGGGTGTGCCATCCCTTTAAATCAGCAAGAACCAGAGACTGCAACAGGAGGGAGAGAGAGACTAGGCACGCCACACAGGGGAGGGGTTTGTTTATCTTAGAGTCCTGCTGGTAGGACTTACTGACAGTAATGGGAGCAGAGAACAGCAGTTCAGAGATTGGGTGTTGTGTACTGCTGTCATGAAAATGATGACCGCAGCTCTGTACAGTTTACATAGTGAGTCCTAGCTATCATCATTAACATGACACCAAGTACAGAGCTGAGCGGGTTATGCCACAGAAAAAAATGAGTGGCCCTTGGCCCAACTCATAACAATGTCCATGTATGACTGCTGCAGGCTTGATAACAGCCTGTTCAGAGATTATGCCACCATAGACCAAAAACATTTCAGTAAAAAAGGTTTAATACCCATCTTCTTTCCCTTTTCTATTTTTTATTTGTTGTGTCTGCAGCCTATAATTCTCCTTCTGTTTCCTTCTTTCCCACTGGCTTGTCTGTGCTTATTGACTGACATGTAGCTTTATTGAAATGATATGTCTTTGTGCTAAAATAAATCCATGTGAGATGTATTGATCCAGCCTCTACTTCATCGCAGGACATTGTATGTTTGCATTTCATTGACATTTTTAATAAACTAAAAACAGCTGTCTATAGAAAGGTGTTTCTTTATTTACTCTGGTGTAGCTAAAAATTCTAGTCCAGTTTTAAGGCTCTTACATGAGCCCGACATTGACTCACATAGTAAAAACAAAAAGGTGACTTTAGAGAGTCAGTACTAATTTCTATGAAGAAATGCAGTAACATCATATACTGTATTCCATAACAGATTACAAATTATTATTGAGGGTCACCTCGTTGTCGGGGGACCTTCCAAACAAAAAGCATAGTCTAAACCTCACTTTTTTTTTTACTCATTTTGCAAAAATAACTGCTACAACAAGGCAGAAAAATGCTAATATCTCTGTAAAACCGATATAAATAACAAACCTTACCTTCTGCTAGTTACCAATACATACCATTTTTATGTTTTAAGCAGAAATCCTCTTTAATTTGACATAACTTGTTTGGAAACATCAAAAATACAAACTGAAGACAGTACAGAACAGCAAAAAGAAGTCCAGATTACTAGAGCTGCTCGTTTGGTGCCCAAATCAAGTAGAAAGGGGGTTAAAGTGGATCTGTGACGTCTCTCGACATGTTTTTTTTTTTTTTTTTAGTAAATACAAGTGTACTCCATGAAACAACAATTCTGGAACATCTATCCATGTAAAAGGTCCTTTTTAAGTGATAATTATTTTATCATAATGTGGCAATTTAAAGGGGTTCTCCAGGACTAAATTTTTATTTGTTATAGGGCTCACAAGGGTATTATATTAAACTTTGTAATTCATACTTATTAATAAATGATTTACCTGTGTTGCTGTGCACAACCAGGCAAAGAGCCCTGTCCTACCTAATGTTGTGTTGTGTACTGCTGTCATGAAAATGATGACTGCAGCTCTGTACAGTTTACATAGTGAGTCATGAGTCCTAGCTATCATCATTATCATGATAGCAAGTACAGAGCTGAGGGGGTTATACATATGTCATCATATGTCATATACCCATTTCTTCAGGCTTGCCTATAACCTACACTAACCTTGTTGTCACTACTTCCTCCACAAACATGTCTGCCCCTCACCTCCTGTCTCTTTCCCCCTCCTTGTAGATTGTAAGCCCTCGCGGGTAGGGTCCTCTCTCCCTCTGTTGTGCCAATTGTCATTAATCATTTATCAGTGTACTCGTTTGATTTATGCTATGTATGTAACCCCCTCGAATGTACAGCGCCCTGGAATCAATGGCGCTTTAAAATAAATAAATAATAATAATAATAATCACATATATCCTAGCAGTGACAACTGTTTAGGGAAGTCCTAGATCGCAATGCAGTTCACTGCAAAAAGTGGATCTTATGATAGATGAATAAGGAGGGGAAAGAAAAGAAACACATGAAGGTAGTGGAATAGCTTTACCTTTCAATATAAATTCTTTTTATAGTATTCAATGAAATCTTTAAACTCCTTGATAACCCCATTAAGTCTGCATGACTATTTTAAAACATCTGTGCAGAATTTGGAGTAGCGGAGAGTCAGCTGTCAGGAGCAGCTGGGGTATCCACTAAGAAGATTATTACTTGCAAATTATTACTTGCCCTGCTTTCTCAGTCATTGTGTCATGGATGCCCCCTTGCACGTCTGGTCGGGGGTCCGCTCGCTAACCCGCTGGTGCCCAGGTCCTCTTACCCTGCCACGCTCCCGCGCTGCCCGTCTCTGTTCCGCGGCGCGTGCGGCCCCGCGCGCCGGCAGTGTTAAATTTGAAGGGACAGTGCACCGGTAATTGACCATTGCCGGACGCTGCTCCTTTTAAAACCCGGGGCCTTTTCCCTTTGGAAAACCCTCCCGGATTTTTTTTTCCCCATTGCCTTGGGAAAAAGGGGGGTTTTTCCAGAAGCCCTTGCCCGGGAGTCCCTTTTTTTGGTTTTTCCGAAACCCTCTTGCCTATTTTTACGGCCCTGGGTATCTCTGCCGCCGGGTCCTAAAACCTCCCTGCTGCCCCCGACTACGAGCCTGCCTGACAAATTCTGTACCTCGGCCCTCCCCTTGGGCCCGGACAATGCATGCTTCCGCCATTTTGGGTAGGGGCCCGGGTAGCTCCGCCGCAATAAGTCCACCCCAGCCTTGCGGGGGGGGCCTTGGTGAATACCGGGACCTTCTTGGGACTCCGCTCCTGGTGGGGCTTCCCCCATGTTGCGGGGGGGTAAGCGGTTCCCACTACCCCCAGCCCGGGTTACAGAAAAGACCCGGGCCCCTTTGATCCCCAAAGGTTTGCCACCCCCCCAAGTTGGGGGTTAAAAACGAATTTTGTTGGAAAGCCATTCACGAACTGGGTCCAGCGCAGAAAACGGGAACCCAAGTTGCCCCACCATGTTGCAGCAATTTTCTTTCCCGCCTTTTAAAAATGCAGCAAAAACCTTCCCCTATTTTTTCCCGTTGGTTTTTCCGGGGGGCCCCAAGTCCGGCTGTCGCTAAGCCCAAAGGGTTCAAAGGAGCCCCAAAAATTGCAGGGGATTTCACCCCCCAAATGTTTATGCACTTTGGGCTGATGGCCCGATCATTTCCCTTTTCCCGAATGTGAAAAAAAGTGGGCTTTTCGTGGTTAGCCTGCTCTGGGAAAGGCCCCGGGCATGGGCCCCCCCCTCTGGGGGAAGGAAAATTCGGAAAAAAGGGGGGACCTACAGCCCTTTTCCAAAGGGAATTCCCCCAATGGGGGTTTGGGGAAACCAGAAAACCGTGAAATCCTCCGCCGGGACGCCCTCCAAAAACCTGCGGGGGGGAAATTTTGTTGTGGGGGGACTAAACGGTGAAAAATCCCCACCTTAGCCCCCCCAGAATTTTTTTTGGAACGGGGAAAGCTTTTGGTTGCGCCCCCCTTTTTTAAGAAGGGGCTTCAAGCCAATTTAAAGGGGAAAGTGTTGGCCGCGGGGAGACATCCATTTTCCCCCTCGTGACTTAAATCCGGTTGGTCCCCGCATTGATGTGCGCCCCTTTAAGGGAAAGAAAAATTTCGGCCCCAGAGCGGAGATTGGCCCAACCTGGGCCTTTCCCCCACGCCGGGCCCCCGGTGTTCCAGAGGCCCCCCTGTGCCCAAAAGTCGCCAATACCCCGGAGGAGCCCAGGGCAGATTGAGGGGGGGTCACCTAAAGAGCAAAAATTTGGCCCCCAGGTCGGCAAAGGTACCGGGTGCCTCTCCCGTGGCAGCCCGAGAAATTTCCCGGGAAAGGAATTGTCCCCAGGTCCCAAGCATGCGGGAAAAACCCCCCAAAACCTGGGATCTGTGGGAGAGGGGTTTTGGGGTGAAAATTTCCTCCTTCCACGCCTGATGATCCCGGTTTAAAAGGAAAATTTTAATGTTGCGGGGAATTTCTTTCCCAAGTCTGGGGTTTTTGGCCTTTTGGCTAAGGGGGAAAATTTACCCACCGGTCTATATTGATGCTTTTTATGTTTCCAGTGGCCCCGCCGGGAAAAAAAAACCGCGGGTGTTTTCCCTCATTTAAGGGGGGGAGCTGTTTAAAGGACCCCCCTTTCCCAATTTTTGTCAAAAAACCCACGGGCCCCCTCCACGTGGGGGCCATACGTAGGGAAATTATCTCCTTCTACGTGTTGCTTCGCTCCTCTTGGGCCCGGCCCTTTCCTCGGGCTTCCTTGGTTTTGGCTCCCCCTCTCCTCGCAAAAATGGACGTCGGGGGGAAAAAAAAACTCGTGGGGTAAAAACTGTTGGGGGTTTTTTTTGGTGGAAACCTGCCCCATTGTTTCCCTTTTTCCCGCTAAACCCCCTTTTGACCGGTTTCCCCGGTTTCCTTCCTCCTAAATTTTTTCTGGAGTTCGCCGTTTGTTTCTGGGAGAAAAAAGCAGAGGTTTTCCCCCTCCTTTGTCCATAGATTGCCCAATAGATTCCCTGCCTGGGTCCACTTTTTTCCCCCTTTGGGGCAAAAGTTTTCCCCCTTTGTCCGTTCCTGAGACAAAGCCATGTCGCAGTATTTTCGGGAGAATCCCCAAAAAGGGGTTTATCAAAAAGTCCCTTCCCCCGGGGGGTGGGGGGGATTCTTCTTGGGGGAAAAGAAGGAGGGTTTCCCCATCCCGGCCCTGCAAGGGATTCCGGGGTCTTAAACAAGCCCGGGTTTTTGAAAAAAACCCCATTTTAAAACCTGCCATTGACCCTCGGAGCTTTTTGCCCCTCTTCGGGGCCTTTTTGCAAAGATTTCTCCAAGTGGATTTGGGGGGGGGCCTACAATTTGGTCCGAATATCCGAAAAAGGGAATGAATGGAGGACGGCTTTAACCCCAAGGGGACGGGGCCATTTGAGTAAAATGGCCCCACGCCATTCGGCCTGTGTAATGCGCCGGCCGTTTTTCCAGGGTTATGAATGACATCTTCAGGGACTCCATTTACTCCGGGTTTTCTTTGGTCTACCGGGGAACGATATTTTGGGTTTGTATTTTCCCCAAGGACCTAGAGACTCATGCGTCCCCGGGTACCCGGTGCTGCGGGCCCCTTTAGGGGAAAAAAACCCGCCTTTTTGCCAAGTTAGGGGGGGGCCCTTTCCATCAAGCCGGGCCTTCCCTTTTTCTGGGTTTTAAAAAAATTTAGGGACCATGGCTAGGGGATGGACACCTTGCCAATTTTGGTCCGGCCGTTATTTTTGCAATGGCCCCCCCAAGTGGGGCTTTGGGGCCCCTTAAACGGGTTCCCCGGGGTTTTTAAAAAATTTTTATTGGGAAAGTTAAACCCCGGGTTTTTTTCCCTGCTGGGGGCCCTCCCTTTTGGGGCCCCTTAAACGAAAAAAAAATCAAAATCCAGCCTGGGCCCCTTTCCGGGGCCCGGGGGGAAAGGGTTTTTCCCAAAGCTTAAGTTTTCCTTTCCCACGGGGTCTATCCGGTACCCCCCAAACCCCTCAGAAAAACCATTTTCGTTTGGGAAGAAAGACCCCCCTCGTGGTGGGACCCGGGGCAGTCCTAAATGAAAAAGGGCCCCCCCACAGGCAAAAACGGCCCTTTGGGGGCTTCTTTTCTATTTTTTTTTTTCCCGGGGGGGGAAAAAAATTTTCCCCCAATGGGGAAAACCGAGAATTATTAGCCATAAAAGGGGGCCCTTTTGGGGGGAATTTGGCGTTTTGCTGGAAGGTCCCCGGGCATCCCATTTGTATCTACTGGGGATCCAAAACCTCCTGTCCCCTCCAGAGGGGTTTAAAGGACTCAACCCCAGGGCCAAGTCGGTGGTCAATTTTCTTTCCCTTTTTAAATTTTTCAGTTTTCACTTCCGCCCTGTCCCCGAAAAAAACCCTGAAGGTGATGCCCCCTCTCCCGGGGGCCCCCGATGTGTTGGGGGGAAAAAAAAGGACCCAGAGAAACATCTTTCCCCCCAGAACGTTTTTTGTCTCCGCAGCTTTTTGTCGACCCCCGGAAACGTCCCGCGGGGGGAAGAATACTTTGGGGCCTGCGCCCCCGGAGGCTTTATCCTGAAGTGGGGACCCGTCAGGGTTTAGCCGGGGCTTTTCCTTTGGGGTTTTCTAAGATGTTCCCCTGTTTCTCCCGGTTTTTTGGGGGGTTGGGAAAAGGGAACCCTTTGTACTCCTGTGCCCCAAAAAGATCCCTTGAAAACAGAGGGGGCGGGGCTCTTGCCCCCAATTCCCATCCCTATGCAACCATGGTCCCCACGTGGCGATGGACTTTGAAAAAGATTTTTCCCCCTTCGTCCGGGTTAAACGGGTTGCCCTGAGGGGTTCACAGATAGGTTTTCCAAAAGGGCGCATTTCTTTCCCCCTTTGCCGGGGCCTCCCTTCTCCCAGCGCCTGGCGCGCTTTTTCTTTCTCCACATTTTTATCTTTTACGGCTTCCCCCAGAAAATTGTCAGGATCGTGGGGTCCAGTTCTTTTTTAAATTTTTTTGGGGGGCCTTTGTTCTAAAAACCCAGGTAAAGTTTGATTTCTCTTAATTTTAAACCCCCCTAGACGAAGGGCCCAGGTTTGGAAAGAAAAGGTAAACCAAAGGTTTTGGGGGTTTACCTCCCCCAAATTTCGTCCCCCCAGCAAAACCAGATGATGGTCAAATTTTGTTTTCCGGTGGGGGGAAATTTTTTTAAAAACTCTCTAGAATTCGGGAATCCGCGGGTGCCTCCCCCTTTTCACCCCTGTAGGGGTCTGAACCCACCCCCCCCCCCCCCTTCCCATTGGCATCCCCCATCCGGGGTTCCGGGGGTGGGGGGGACGCACTGGTCCGGACATGAAGCCCAAACCCTGGTCCCAAACCCCCCAAAAATTTTCTGTTTCGTCCCTTCTGAGCGAAACAAAGGGGCTCAAGCTGAAAAAAGAAGAAGCCCCCCTTTAGTCTTCTCCTGGGGGGGAAAAAGGGTGTGGCTGGTGGGCCCAAAAAAATTTTGCCCGCCCCCAAAAACCCCCAACCCTACAAACATAGGCCCCGTTTCGGGGAAACCTTTCGAGGTTCTTGGGGCGCATTAACCGGGGGGATATAAAATTTGGGGGTTTCCCTTTTTAACCTTTGCGCACCCCAAAAAATTCCTTTCATGTCTCGATTAAAAACCCTTTTAAATTTCGTTTCTTCGGAAGGGGAAAAGTCCCCCCTTCGTCTGGGCGGGATGCCTCAAAATTGTTTTTTGTGGTAAAGGGAAATCTTGGGTTTGAGGGGATAGAGGAAAACCAAATTTTTTTTCCGGGGAAAACTTGGGGGGGTTCGGGGCCCAAAAGAAAGATTTTGGGGGAGCCAGAGGAGAACATTCGGGGGCCGTAGTGCATCCAGGTTCCTCCGGGGGCCCAAAAAGGGGGGGAGGGGGGGGTCCAAAAGGGGGGGGAAAAATGCCCCAGGGGATCCCCCTTTGGCCGGCCCCTCGGTCCGGGTCGGGGGGCCCCCCCTTTCCCCCTTCCCGTGCGGGCCGTCCCGCACGGGGGGTTTGGGGGGGCCCGGGCTCCTCCCCCGGGGTGCCCAAAGGTCCTCTTCCCCTGCCCCCGCTCCCGCTTGCCCGTCTCTGCCCCGCGGCCCGCCGCGGGCCCACCTCCCTGGGGCGCCCGCCCCGGGGGCAGTTTTTAAATTTAAAGGGAAAAGTGCCCGGTAATTGGCCTTTGGGCCGGACGTTTGTTAAATTTTTAACCCCGGCCTTTCCTGGAAACCCCTCCCGGGAATCTTTATTTGTCATTGTCTTTTTGAAAAAAGCTTTTCCAAAAAGGCCTTGTTTGATTGAAGTGAAACCAAACCCCTCTTGCCTACTTTACTAAACCTGGGAAATTTCGGGGCCCGGGCCTGCCCTGCCCCTTCCTCCCTTTGCCCCAAAAATGGGGCCCTGCCTGCCCAAATTTCTGTCCTCCCCTCCCCTTGGCCCCGCCACCGCAACCCAATTTCCCCGCCGAGGGGTAGCGCCCTGGGTTTGGACTCCACCCGCCCCCAAAGTCCATCCCGTTTTTCGGCGGGCTCGGGTTAAATTTCCCGGGAAACCTACTTGGGAACCCGTCCACGGTGTGGGTTCCCCAAATTTTTGTTTTCGGGGTCCCCCGGTTTCCACTACCCCCAGACCGTTTACAAAATTGCTATATAGTTTCAATGAGCCCCTTGTGATATTTGGAATAGCAGGAAAAGCCCATGGGGGACTTGGTGGCGGAAATTTATACTGTTTAGTAAAAATTAGACCAAACCGCTTTTGCATCAATTCTGTATTTCCTATGAAATTTTTTGACCTTATGAACCCAAAATTTGTAAAAAAAAATTTAAAAGAGAAGCTAGCTTTTGGGGATTTCAAGGGAAAATATGATAGAGGGAAAAGGTGGTCTCTGTATTATGGGGTTATAGGGTTTAGGAGGGGAAGCTGAGCTTTTTAAAATTTTAAGGGGTTTATTATGATTTAGGAGAGGGGGTGAGCTCTGTAAATATATAGGGTTATTTTGTTAGAGGAAAAGGAAAGTTTGTGCTCTGGGGATTTTATAGGGTTATTTGATAGAGGAGAGAAGTGGCTCTGTGTTTTTTTATAGGGTTTTTTGGGATTAGGAAGGGGAAAGTTTGAGCTCTGTATATAAATGGGTTATTTGATAGAGGAGGGGGAAGTTTGGCTCTTGTAAAAATAGGGTTATATAAAGAGGGGGAAAAACTGAGCTCTGTGATATATGGGGGTTTAATATGATAGGGGGAGGGGAATTGGGGCTCTTTATTTATAGGGTTATATTTTGGAGGAGGGGGAGGGGAGTTTCGTGATATAAAAGGGTTATAGGGATAGGGGGAAAAAAATAAGCTCTGTGATATTTGGGGTTATTTTTTGGGGGGGGGAGGGGAAGCTGAGCTCTTTATATATAGGTTAATAATAGGGGAAAGGAAAAGGGTGGGGCTCTGTGATATATAGGATTATATGATAGAAGAGAGAAGCTGAGCTCTGTGATATATAGGGTTATATGATAGAGGAGAGAAGCTGAGCTCTGTGTTAAATAGGGTTATATGATAGAAGAGAGAAGCTGAGCTCTGTGATATATAGGGTTATATGATAGAGGAGAGAAGCTGAGCTCTGAGATATATAGGGTTATATGATAGAGGGAGAGGAGCTGAGCTCATTAATATATAGGGTTATATGGAAGAAGAGAGATGCTGAGCTTAGTGATATATATAGTGTTATATGATATGAGGAAGATGAAAGCTGAGCTCTGTGATTATAGGGTTATATGATAGAGGAGAGAAGCTGAGCTCTGTGATATATAGGGTTATATGATAGAGGAGAGAAGCTGAGCTCTGTGATATATAGGGTTATATGATAGAGGAGAAGCTGAGCTCTGTGATATATAGGGTTATATGATGGAGGAGAGAAGCTGAGCTCTGTGATATATAGGGTTATATGATAGAGAGAAGCTGAGCTCTGTGATATATAGGGTTATATGATAGAGGAGAGGAGCTGAGCTCTGTGATATATAGGGTTATATGAGAGAGGGAGAGAAGCTAACCTGATGGAGTTGTATTGAATTGGTACAAGTCAATGAAAAACATAATATGTTTTATATATCCACAGCTGCCTCCTTCTTCTCAGACGCTCCTGGCACTCTCAGGCCACCACGGAAAACAATGAAGTTTGAGAAGGGAGAAATCCCAACATACAAAGAGGGTATTGTCGCTGATAGATCTCCATTTAAAAAATACTTTGACATGCTATAAGTTTAGTGTCAGTTTATTCCAGTACATCAATACATCAATGTCAGATCCCTATTGCTTTAATGCAGCACCTATCTCTATAGTATGTATGTGCTTTCTTGGAGAACTACTGGCACACAGAAGAACAGTATAGACCTTTAAGGAGGATGGATGGGGCTGTGGCAGTTTTCTGGTGTGATTTGTGAACAAAAAACTATCATTGCTCCTGTCCGATTTATTTTTAAAAAGTATTTCGCCGAAAACTGTCGCACATCTGACATCCTCTGCGCCAGTTCTTAGAAGACTATTCGCGGAACATTCATAAAATTAGACACATTTATGAATGTGGCTCGACAAATGTGGTGTAAAAGTGTTGGACTAATCCGAGTGGCGAGGCTGAGCCCAAAGTTGTCGTAGACGAACTCTAATTGCTAGTAGGCCAAAAAGTATCAATTATTTCCCAACAAATACCACTAACAACATTTTATTTAGTTATTAGAAATACACATAAATGAACTCTCCTGTCACTGCTACAAGGCAGAGCGACTGTTTCATGTTAAAAGAATCAATTAGGCCATTAGTACCAGTTATAGGTAAAATGTTTCTCTTTCTATACACATCACAATGCTCTCCCTCCTACACAACTGTCAATTTCAGTGTTGTGTTTAGAAAGTTGCAACAGTCAATCATCGTTAAGAATAGTTGCTTATGTATTCTAATGGTTTTTTTCTACTCCACTCTATATAGATTAATGTAAAGTTCATTTATGTGTATTTCTAATAAAAAAAATAATTATGTAAAGTATAAAATTATGTTCTCCTTTTTCTCTGAGCTATTATGAAATATATTTTAAAATTTTTAGATTGTAATATAATTTTTGTTCCTCCAAATTTAAGTTAGTGGGTCAAAAGGTCAGGATTTTGCATGTTATATAAACTTGTTATCAACATATTTTTTTGTATGAATTCTTATATATTTCATTTTACCTATATTAAGTTAAATTAATTTTAATCAAATATCAATCACTGCTGAAATGTAATTTCAATCACTGTTGAAATGTAATTTTACTGCTCTCAGTCTATACTCTAGATATGGCAGTAGCCAGTTCCTGATGTCTCGCTGAGACTTGAGGTTCACCAAACAACATCACTATGATACTTTTTTTCTTTGAAATAATAATCCATAGCTTTTATTTTATTTCTACCCTCCTGTGATGTCTTTGTAATCTATGATAATAATATGATAACTCTGTAATTACCCAACTAAGAACAGGATTTATCGTAGATAAGACCTTATCATTTTATAACATAACATTTCATAATCATTTTCTATTATTTAATTTTGTATAGTTTTATAATTAACATAAGTTAGAAAATGTTAGTGGTGCTATTTTGGAAATAATTGGTATTTGGTCTGTTTCTGGCACACAGGGGGACGGCTTTTCTCCATGGTTTGGGGATTCAAGCCGTCCCCTTTCAAGTCTATTTAAAGGTTGACAGCCGGTTTACAGAAGGCTTTCAAAACTGAAAACTGTCTGTAAAACTGGCTGAAAACCTGTGCCTTGGGGACAAGCCCTAAGAGTTTCTGTAGCATGGCCCCAGCTTTCAGGATTTCTTTGAGTCTTTGCTGCCAAACGGACCATGGCACTTACAATGCCCACATCTATGAATGGCCCCTCAACACTTTTATACATGCTGTTGGAAGAAACACTAAACTGCTGAGACGTCCAACTGTCGAGTCTGTGCCAGTTTTTATACATGTCCCCCATAGTCTTCTAAAGGGAATCTGGGAAAATGATTATGTATAAAGCCATATGCATAAGCAGACATCAAAGGAATAAAGATTGCACTACAATATTTACCAGGTTGCAGCTCCATGTGGCTTTATTTATTTTGTTTGATGGATTTTTTGGGCATATATACAAAATAAAGGCAATATTAAAATGTATTAAAAAAAGATTAAAAATATATATAAAAACATTGATTAAAAATATATATAAACGTATTCTAACAGATCATCATTATTTTAAACAGAAAATAATATAGTGCCCAGTTAGATTGTAGGTAGGTTTGCAACATTGAGCACGTTTCCTGGCTTCTGGGGGCATCTAAAAGACTCTAAGCCTTAGTCTGGGTATTTCAATATAGAGGCTAGTGGAAACTGAATATTTTACCTAGGTGAAGGAGTTAGCACTCATACCCGGGCACCAGGGCCTGAGAGGGTCAAGAGTCTTCTCTGCCATGTAAGAAGACACCACTAATATAAATGGCACATGGTAGGCGAATGTCCTGTTACACACTGTACGTTGGAGCTGCCTGTGCTATAATGATAACTTGATCATTTTGCAACTTTCAGAAATGTACAAAAATAACTGCTTCATTTTTTTCATTTTTTTTCACACATCTCTCGTTTTAATTCAGAAATGTAAACATTTTTGGAGACAGATTTATAAGCTTTCATGTATCTCTTGGCCAAACATTAGAAATGAACGCTTCTTTTTTGTTATTACTATTCTCTTTGTTATGATACAGGACGAACATGAAACCCCTTTTATGTTACTCCCATATTTTTGTTTTACATGTATTTATTATGTGAGCAGTAAATAGTAAAAATATTTATTTTACATATTTAACAATGAATGCACTGTTTTGCCTCCTTGCCATTTGGAATATTAAACATTGGTCAGGAATGTTTTGCAATTTTATGGGGCCATATTTTATTTTATGTCAGTGTGGCACTTGTGTGGTTTATATGTGTCATTCTACAACATATTGAGGAAATTTAAACACTTTTCACACGCAAATGCTAAAAAAATGCATTCCTTACCTTTACTTCATTTTACTAAAATTTCATTTAATTGGGAATGCACTGTGTAAGAGTTGAAGTTGCAAAATAAGTTAATTCAAGGGGTTCTTGTAAAATAAAATATTTGAGTTGTGAGAATTTAACCCTTTAATCCCTCCAAAGAAAAAAAATATCACTCTTCATTTTTCCCTCTCCGCCTTCCAAAGCCCATAATGTTTTTT